>JBAMAX010001638.1:0-129089 GCA_037043745.1 Chymomyza amoena
ATCACATTAACATACTTTATTATTGCATTATATGTTAATTTGCCAAAGATAAATCCCACTTTCATTATTTGTAACGTCACGCCAATTGAATTTTTGCTCATATCTATAAATCATTAAAACCAATGTCTCTTTTTACCAAACATCAATATTTTGTAAACTTATCTTTTGGCTATATTTTCTAATGTCACATCACGCCAAAATGTAAGTGCATTTATACAGAAACAAACAATAAATTAAACAAATAATACGCTTAACCATAAAAACTCTTTGCCATACTGTAATTATCTACGTCACTATTTAACGACATATTAAATTTTTATAACACTGATAAGATACGAACTCTAGAGGAATAATTCATCATAACTTTGTTTTTACAGCACATCCTTATTTTCCCTCGAAATAGCTCACCAGAAATTTTCTATTATCTACTCCAATTTCAATTTAAAATTTTCCCTATTTATTTCTTTTTTCCGTACGCAAACTTATGCCAGCTAGTGTATAAATGTCAGTGGCTGATGATAAACCACCGCAGAGCCTAATTTAACTTAACGAGACGTACAAAACCAACACAACCGCAAAAGGAATACTCGGAATGCAAATTTTTGTTGTTTTTGTTGTTGGTTTTCTCGTTTTTTTTTTGTGGCAACAATGTGCAAATTAATGTGGCAAACAAACAGATTAGAGAACCTACCAAGATCAAATTGTAGGCCAGATTTAATAAACGCTGCACGTCGCAAAGCCGGCTAAGAGCGCGCTTGAGTTAGGTCAAAGGTTCTCTGGCGCTGACGACGATTTTTCCTTTTCCACAGAAGATAAGATTTAAGACCAACAACACTGAGCACTTTTTGCGTTGTAAGTTGTCAAATTGCGTAAAACTATTTTGCATATGTAATTTGATTTTATTTTTGGCTGCCTACAAATTATGCAGCTCACACACTAGCGCGGGGGGTAGGGGGATGTAACACTTGAAGCTTTGTTAATTGGAAAAAACTCGTAGGCGATGCGACATGTCACGACTTGCACAGACACAAAAAATACGTCAACTTTGTGCGTGAATAACGTAACGTAACGTAATGCTAGCGACGCGTAGGAGAAGCGAACCGAACCGCACACGCAGGCAGACACGAACGAACTGACAGCACCTAAAAGTCGGCAACGGCGCCTGGACCAAAAAGCAAAAGAGGCGCAACAGACAGCAGCAGCAGCGCAAAGACAGGGTCGTTATGCTTCGGCTGCAAGCCGAAGACTTGCCGGCTGCAGTCGTCTGTGCGCTCGGCTTGTGGATGCTGTGCCTACGCTGGCATGCTCTTAAATTGGCGCTCTCTTTATAGTTATTACTCTTAGACGCAGCAAAGTGCGCTACAAGTTGAGATACATTCCACACACACACACAGGCACACAGCTACTCGTTTGTATCTTTGTGTGTCTATTATTTGCCAAGTTTTTTTATATGTGTATATGTATATGCTTTGTGCGCGTTTTATTCGTTCACTAGGTCAATATCCACTTTGTTTGCCTTTCACATCCGTGTGTATGGGCATGCGTGTGTGTATCTGTGTGTGCGTATCTGTGTGTATATTGCGCTTATATGCGTTTCTGCTTTACTTTGTCTATGCCGCATATGCCATACCGGTTTTGTGGATTACTTTTTGATTCGATTTTTTAAACATTTCCGCTTTTGCCTTTGCCTTTGACTTCAATTTATTTTGCTACATTTTGGTTTTTGTTTTTTTTTATTTTATTTTTTCCTGTATTTTTCTGCACATACTTTACGGCTGCATTCTTGTATTTGTGGTTTTTACATCGGACTTCATTTTAATTGTTAAGGCCAGCAAAGGGCCGGATTATGAAGGAGTAGGGGCCCAAGGGCCGAGTTGGATGTTAAAGTGGGAAGATTTTTCTAATTGCAGGGGATTACATGAATATTACATATACGTAGTGTAGGCTCAATTCGAGATGTATAATTAAATAAATAAAAAATATGTGTATGAAAAAGGTATTGACTTCTTCTGAGAAACTTAAGTATATCTGAGAAAAATATTCATATAATAGTTTACACAATAATAGGTTTCAGTGGAAGCTTGCTATTATACTTATATTTTATTAATTATTATTTAGTTAATTAACTTATTTTCTAATAAAGACAAATTGTAAATAAGATATAAAAGAAATATATATATAAAACTAGTGAGCCCGGCAGACGTTGTCCCTGCCTAAACTTTTTGAATACTCTTAAAGTGAATAAACATTAGTTTGCAGCTCGATTCAAACTTGCACCATTATAAGTCGAATGACACGCTTCACGGGTTTGTCTTAACCGAATTCTTTCAAGTTCATTGCGATCTTCACGTTTCCTGGATAATACGATTAAATTGATAAGTAATTGGATTCGTTGGATTTCTTCCAATTGAAATACATCATGCATTGATCGATTAGGAGACGGCGTAATCCCAATTGTCCAAAAGCTTTATAAGCCATCGCCAAGCATAGATCTTCAATATAAATTGAAGCTGCATTGTAAACTTCCGGTGTAAATTCCATGCACTGGATTACGTTTTGCTTGATGTACTCAAAACCAAATATTTCTAATAAATAATTTTAATATTATTTCCACAATTCAGGTGGATTTGATTGAAAACTTGTAGCCAAAATAATCGCAAATAGAATACGTATTTGATACGGATGAGCAATAATGGCAGCATCTGCTAATGTTTGATCCCAGTGCAAATCATTTTCCAATAAATTTCAATTTTTGACATGCCTCCCGGTTCGTTGCATACAATACTCCATTCACTATTCTCAATGATTGAAACGATGATCGACCTCGAACATTGATAAACAACAATGCCAGTTTTTGTATATACGGCAATATACACACAAAAACCGATATTCACAAAAATGCGTATATCTCACGAACCAATACACACAAATCGAAATAGGCTTAAAACCTCCGTATTGACAACCTCTAACACACAAAAATCTGATTTGAAATTCATCGACGCGTTCATGAGAACTTACGTAACACGTAAAACACAAGTTTCCTTTATTTTTTACTCAGAACAGTTTCACCCTATCAACATTTCAAGTGTTACGGAGCTTTTAATTTTATTTTTTACACAAAATTTGATGCAAATCCGTTGATCCATATTTTTTGAAAGCAAAAAATCGCCGAGCACGCAAAACTCTTATAACCTCTACGCCTCTCACAACGAAACAAAAAATGCCATTCACTTGAAATTTGGTACAGATGATCGCGAAGAGTGTACCAACACAACAAAATAAAAAAAATCGAAAATACGTTGCCCGCGAAATTTGAAAAGTCGCGTTACTTTTTGAACACACCTCGTATATATATTATAGATATATAGATATAATAAAAATAAATATTATAAAATTATGCAAAAAAGGGTATTAGAAAGCGTGAGACTGGCTATATTAGAAATTCAACACAAACCGTAAAATAAATTGAATTGAAAATTAAAAAAAATGTCGAAATTGCTTCAAGAACAATGCTTTAATTATAAAATATTTATTTGAAGATATATTTTTAAGAGATGGAAGCTTTAAACATGGAGCTTGCTTGTAAAAATTTTAAAAATATTTACTTTTTATAGTAGAAGGATAATTAAAAAAAGATTCGGTCAAAATGATATCAATAGCAGAGCTCTTATAGGAAAGTGATTATCTTGAAGAACATTTTATTTATTCCCAAAATTCTCAACACCACAAATGTTTGGAACCGCCATTTTAAAAATATTTACTTTTTATATAGATACATAGTTTTTAAGACAATTATTCCGCAAATTAGAATATTCAGAGCAAGGTAAAGAAAATTAGCTCTCCAATTGTATTTCATAATGATTGTTTAGTCCCAATGCTGGAATGAAGAGTATTATAGCTCATGCGAATAGACTTAGTGTTATACTCGTTGAAAAGAATTCTTATACAAAAAACTGTCAACAAAATTTCCAAAGTCCTGCTTATGTAAAGAAAATGCTTTTATGTATATAGATCAAAGAAAACTCATATATACAATATATAATACATATATACTTCAAATATTTAGCTGCATACAATTTTGATTGTCCATTTAATACAAAAGATCCTATAAAAATATCAAAAAGCAATGCTTTTGATATACATACATATAATTTCTATATGTAGCAAAATAGATTCAATATCAACTTTAGGTGAGCTCATATAATTTTAATTAGGTAGGAGCTGATGATAAATAAACAAACTCAAATTGAAATAAAATACTTGAAGCCTCTGAAAAGCAATTTGTTTAAAAGCTCCTTAATTTCAGTACAACAAGTATGAAATATGTTCAGATATTTACTTAAATTTCTTTAAAGTTTCTGTTGTTATTGACAAATTAATTATTTAAAAATAATCCCAAAACTACAGATAAAGCTTACCTCAATGTACGAGTATATAAAAATATTTTATATCTAACAAAGATAAAGACTGCTAAAGAAAAGAAATTTATTTTGCAAATAAATAAATGTATTTATATTATTTATTTTTTGTTTAGGAGCTCAATTGATCCTATTGAGCAAAGTGCAATGTTCCCCGCTAATATTATTATTAAGTGCATTTAATTTTTATTTTCAAGAGGGAAAACAATTTTTTAAATTTTTCAATTATTTGAAACAAATCCAGAATTATTTAGATTTTTTTTTTAAGATGAATAAAAAGAAAGTTTTTTCTAAAAAGTCTGGATATCGTTTTGAATTTTGGATTTTTTTATAGATTTGCGTAAAATGTTCTAGGAATAATTTTTATTATTTTAGTTTTCTTTATGAAATAGTGTGACAAATTAAAAACAAAAGAATTTATTTTTATTTTTTTTTTAAATTTTGAATCCCTTAGGGTACACACATTTGCAATGCAACATTCCCCACAAATATTATTATTATATGTAATTAATTACTTTTTGAAAAAGAGAAAACTCGTTTTTAAATATTGAAAATAATTCAAATATGTAATTCCAAAATTATTTTACTTATTTTTTTGAAAAAGAGTTAAGCTACCATTTTTAATTTTCCAAAATTTTCAAACAATTTCCTAAGTATTTTGATTTTTTTGCTAGATTGACTAATGAAATTTTTTTTTGAAAAAGGTCGGATATAGTTTTTACTTCTCAAATTTATTTATAGTCTTTGCATAAGAGGTAAACGCATTATTTTTTTTAAGAGTTTAAATACTTTTCTAAATCTTCTAAAAAATTTTAAATAAGTCTCTAATTAAGAAGTAAACGCATTATTTTTTATTATTTTTTTCAAGAATTTAAATACTTTTCTAAATCTTCTAAAAACTTCAAATAAGTCTCTAATTTCTTTTATTTTTTTAGTTTAAATAAATCAAAATTTTGTTTTTAAAAAGTTTGACTTTTCAATTTTTTTTTGATTTTTTTTTAATAAAAGGTGAAGGTATATTTATTTATTTTTTTTTTAAGGATTTAAATACTTATTAAAATAAAAAAAAATTAAACAATTCCAAAAAAATTTTATTTTATTTTACTTTGAATAAAACAAAGTATATTTTGCAAAAAAGATTGTATATAATATTTATTTTAAATTTAAATACTCTTTAAATTTAAAAAAAATTGAAATTATTCCCAATTATTTTGATTTTTTTTTTAGTTTGAATAAATCAAGGTTTTTTCGAAAAAAAAAAGTTGGATATCGTGTTGACTTCTGGAATTATTTATAGTTTTAGCATAAATGAAGAATTCATTTTTTTACAAATGAGTTTAAATACTTTCAAAATTTTTCATAAATGTAAAACATGTGCTTAATTATACAATTTTTTTTTAAAGTTTGGATGAAATAAAATTTTTTTGAAGAAAGGCTGGATATCGTTTTGACTTTTCGAATTTATATTGTTGAAAAAGAGAATATATTTTAAAATTTTCCAAAGATTTTAGACAAGTCTCAAATTATTTTGATTTTTTTTATTGAAGATATATATAACGTTTTATTTTTAAAAGGTTGAATTTAATTTTGACTAATCGAATTTATCAACATATAAAATAAGGTTATAATCCAATATTGGTATAAAAGTCAATCGATATACAGAAAATGTAACTTAGTGTGAGATAGGCTGGAAAGTTTAAAAAAATTATTTAGTTTTTTAGTTTGAATAAACCAAAATTAAAAAAAAAAAAAGTTGTATTTCGATTTTACTTCTCGTTTTTATAGTTTTTGAGAGTTAAAAGTGTTAAAATACGTTTTAAGAGTTTTCGAAAAACTTAAATAAGGCTCAAATTATTTGCATTTTTTTTAGTTTGAATGAAACATTTTTTTTTTAAAGCAAGATATTATTTTGACTTCTCGAGTTTATTTATAGTATTTGAATAAAACCTGAACTTATATTTATTTTTTTTTTTTTTAATTATTTTATAAAATTTAAAACAAGTCCCAATTATATTAATTTTTTATTCGTGTGAATAAAATGAATTTTTTTTAAATGTTGAATATAGTTGACTTCTCGTATTTTTTTTAATAGTTTTTACAAAGGTAAACGTATATTTATTATTATTTTTTTTTTTAGAGTATTTAAATACTTTTTAAATTTTCTCAAAATATTAAATAATTCCTTTCATTATTTTGGTTTGTATAAAACAAAGTTTTTTTTTAAATAAAAATAAAATTTTAACCTCTCGAATTTTTTGATAGATTTTGCATAAAAAAAGGTGAACCTACATTTACTGTTTTAAATTTTTTTTAAATTTGAAATAAGTTCCAAATTAAAGAATTATTGATTGTGTTTTGTAGTTAAAATAAAATAGTTTTTTTTTAATATTGGATATAGTTTTGATATTTCGAATTTATTTATAGTATATCTATTTATTTTTATTTTTAAAGTGTTTAAATACTTTTAAAATTTTCCAAAAATTTTAATTAAGTCCCAACCTATTTTAATTTTTTTTAGTTTGACTAAAACAAAGTTTTTTTTTGAAAAAAACATTTTTTTTTTTTGAAAAGATTTAAATCATTTTTTAATTTTTCCAAAATTTTGAAATAAGTCACAAATTAATTTGATTTTTTTTTTTAGTTCAAATAAAACAAAGTTTTTTTTTGAAAAAGTTAGAATATAATTTTGACTGCGTGAATTTTGTATAGTATTGGTACAAAAAGTGAACGTATGTTTACTAATTTTTTTTTTATTTATTATTTAAATTTTACGACTATTTTAAATAAGTCCCAAATTATTATTATTATTTCTTTTATTTTGTTTTGATTCCTTTTTTAAAAAAAAAAAAAAAAAAACGGATACAATTTTGACTGCTTGAATTTTTGTACAAGTTTTTGCATAAAAGGTGAAACGTTATGGGGAGACAATTTTTTGTTTTAATTTTCTTTATAAAAAAAGTTTAAAAAATCAAACAAAATTAATTTATTTTAAAATTTAATCAAACTCAAATTTACAACAAATATTAATTTTGTAATTTTAGTATCCTTTGCGCTACTCAGATTCTCAGATTTCTATTTTATTTGTGTTCATTATATTTTCCCGCCCTTGCCGCGGTGCCACTTGACTTCTACCCGCCGACATTTGCCTTAATCCAACCCTGCCACAACCAAACCTAAACCCAATCCGCATTGCATTACACACACGCGCACATCACACACACACATCACACACACACACCCACACTTACCACACTCACATAACAAAAGCCACTTCAATTTCCGTATGCCTGGCCAAAACCAAATAATATAAAATTAAATCAAATAACACATCAATACTCAACTCAGTGTGTACTCATATCGTATACGTAACGTAACGCATCTCCAGCCATTTTGAGTATCGAGTATCGAGTATTATTGAATGCTCAAGTGAACACCAGCAAAGCAGAAAAATGAAGAAAATCATTCGACCAATAAAATTCTGCCTTTTATGCCAATGTCAACGCCCGGATTCTTCGGATGTGGGCCAGGTGTGAAGAAATCTGCTGCGTAGGCATTCCCATTCATTCCCATATGAGCAGTCACATTCACTCCGTCGTCTTCTGTTCCGTCTCCGACTTTGTTTGATTATAATGCGCACAATGATAATGATGATGTGGTACTTTCGGATGCTTTCATCTTGAATTTGATTGGGATGTGTAGTAGGCTGGTGGAGGGCTCCCCACCATACTTAAGACTTCTTCCAAATTGCGAATTATGCAATGACTGCAAACTCCTGACAATGTGTAATCTATGTATGATGAACTCCAACAACAATACTGAGTAGATTTAAAATGGATGAGCAAAGATGATAAGTGGTAAATTTTAAATGAATTTACTCAGTTAGAGTAAATCAAAGGCTAGAGTTAAGGGGAGTTGGGAGTATAGGGTATATGGAAGTATATTGTTGGATTTTGGAAATTCGCTATATTTGATTTGTGGAAATGGGTTAAGTAAATTATTTTGTATTGAATTGAAAGGAAATTAATAGAAACGAATGCTGCCATTATTTTCAAGAGAAGGGTAGATAGAGAAAATATATAGATGTAGTTAGCGAATTAAAGTATGCCGGAGTCTTATAAGAAAAGTAGGATAAGCCAAAAAAAATCGGACCTAAAAAATACATTATCCAGCTAAATTGTCTTTAAGGCACTATCATCAGGTAGTTAGATTTTTTATAAAATACTTCGCTACAAGAGAATTTTGACCGCAGCATTGTAGTAAAATAACGAAAAATAGTTAACATGTTTTACAATCTATGGATATAATAAATTAAACGGCTGGACGAATTATGCCTAATTTTTTATTTTGTTATGTAGTGTGTAGAAGGTTTATAGCACAAAAAGTTTTGAGCGGAATTTGTAAGAAGGGGGTTGCCACCCCGTTAAATTTTTTCATAGTTTTTCGACTAATTTTTAAAAAATTGTCAGATTCCAACTAATGTTAGATGTGTTACGTAGTTACGGGTGTTCTCATGAACGCTTTGAAGAATTTCAAATATGATTTTTGCGTGTATTAGATAGCTGTCAATACAGTGGTTTTAATCCTATTGCGATGTGATTGTGTGTATTGGTTCGTGAGATATACGCATTTTTGTGAATATCGTAAATATAGCATAGTAGAAAATTGTTCACAATTGGACATTAAAGGGGTTGAAACTGTAGTTTTTGTGGGGCAATGAATTTATTAAAGATTTGAGCTCTCTTAAGTTCGTCCATACGGCTTTTTAGAGAGTCATAAAAGTCAACTAATCCAAAAACCTTTATGATATAGTCAACCGATTTTGTTCAAATTTGGCGTTTTGAAATTTTTTAGAGCACTTCAAGCAATGTGCCAAATTTCAACAAAATCGGTTAACTATATCATATAGCTCCCATAGGAATGATCGGTCAAAAAATCGATTTTTTAACAAAATTTGTTGTATTTCGTTTGTTTTTTAAAATATTGCGACCAAATTTGGCACTTGTAAGTTTTTTATTTTTCTTAAGCATTATACCAAATTTGGTTACGATATCTTCATGAACAAACGAATTATCCATCTAAAACATTTTTTTTTGTCGATGAAAATTGAATTTTCTTGTTTACAACAAGCGTCGTAACTTAAGCATTTATCGACCGATTTCAATAAACCATAACTTTTCTTACTCGGAATTAATATTTCTTTAAGATTAAATGTAAAAAAGTAAAGGTGTTTTAACAAAATGTTATATAAAAATGACTTCAAAGTGTGAAAATCGAATAAAAAAAGTGTAAATCTTAGATAACTTTTAAAAAATCTCGTAGTTGCTTTGTATGAAGTATAAACAAGTGTATATCATCTTAAAGCTTGAATCTTCTTCTTTCCAAAGCCGTAAATCAATCGAAAATCGGTTGAAAAATGGCGACGTTGTGATAGTGGTAGTTATCGCAGTACCCGAAAAACGGTTTTTAAGCGATAACTTCCGATTTTGGGGGTGTTAGACAATTTTGAAAAACGCTATCGTGATCTACTCGTCAAGACCTACAACGTACACTAGGTCACTTGAAAAGTTCTTTGATTTTTTTCAATTCTGTAGGACAGTGTAATTATTCATACTACACCACACTGTATTCCAGTTAAAAATATGAGTAATTTAACTTTGTAAATTTCAATGGATAGCCTTACGCAAAACTTTAGAATGTTAAGAATAATGTAAACTAGTTATATAAAATATAAAATATATATAAGTAAATATATGGTATATTAAAAAAGGCCGTAAAAGATGATTTTGAAAGTCACCGAATATTTAGAAAATTTATTTAAATACAATAGAATTTTTTTTAATAATGAATACATTGTGCTCTTAAAAAATTTGTGAGACTTAAAACACTTTTATATACAAGAGAAAGAAAACTAAAACTAAAACTAAAAGAAAAAATCTAAGCGAGCATTAAACTAGTAATGAAAATTTTGTGACCTACACTTTGTATTTATACAGATAAGACAGTGTTGTGAAACGTTGCAATGCAGCTCTCAAGTAGTTAGTGCTGAGTAACATTTCAAAAATTCTTCAGACAACTCAATGGCTGCTTGTATTTTAATAATTTTTTTTCTCTAAAATTCCCAACACTTCTAAAATTGGTAAAAGTAAAATCGTCATACTTGGCCGATCCTAGACTACGTTACCAAGCTATACGTACACTTCTACCGAAAGCTGAATTATTCAAGACCTGACGGAAATTGTAAATTCTGAATGATTGTTGGAATGCGAAAAAAATTTCCAATCCGCGTTACCCATACAACCTAACATTGTTTCACATTGTGATTTCTGAGAAAGTAGCCCAGCATTCCTTAATGGAATCTTTTATTATTGTAAATATAAAAGAAACTCAGCTATTTCAGATCTTGGGTCACACTGAACAAAAATGCACTATTTTCTTGATGTATACTGTATAAAAGGAAGAAAATTATTATTTATATATCGGCGAAAATAAGTGAAGCGGGCCACTTTTTTGGCGACCTTCTCCCATTTTGATGATTTTTACACAGTTGATAGAGCTACTAGCCAATAGTAACCACGCCCAATTTTATTGCATTAATTCCGATTATTTATCGAGTTATCGATAACTGAATATCGGATTTTTCATTTTTAGACTTTTTTTGATAAGCCATATCTTCTAAACGCAAAAAGATATGGATGCGAATATTTTTTACCATAATAGATAAAATATTAATTTTTAAAAACTAAACTCGATTTTTATTTAAGAATTTTTTTTTTCATTTTTTATCATTTTTAGTTTTAAATTTAATAGTGATCTACCACTTTTGAAAAAAAAAGTGCTAATGTCATTTTATGCGTGGAAATTCATTGAAAAAAAACAACAAAAAAATGGTGTAACTCTTAGAACTGTAAAAGTTATGCTTATTTTTGTGACACCTCGCATTTTCGCCATAGTAAACAGTCATCGAAAAGGGACAAATAAGCATAACTTTTCCGAATTGAAAGATAATAAGTTCAAACTTGACATGAATAATGGTTTTGACATTTTAAGATGAATTTTCAAAGTACCAATGAGTATCATGACCCTGTCTCCAGATAAATAACAAATAACATTTTACAATAAAATTGGCCGTGGTTACTTTTGGCTAGTAGCTCTACCAACTGTGTAAAAATCATCACAATCGGAGAAGGTCGCCAAAAAAGTGGCCCGCTTCACTTATTTTCGACGATATAAATACGTTACCAAAACAATCAGTGTGGTACATATTGTATTCGTATGCGTGAATATATCAAGGTGAAACTAACATTATATGATAGCCACATCTCATACGATGACCATAAATAATGAAATCGTACAGGTGAAAACTCATTCGAAACATAGAAACCTTGAACAATTAATTTGACATATTCAAATTGGCATTTGGTTCACATTTGTTTGAATACAGTATAAAAATTAAAAATTCCAACAAATCACACCTATGAAAATTTAGACATTTTTTGATATTTTGTAAATACAATAGAAAGCCCCATAATATATATTTTATTATAAATCGGGTTTTCAAATCGATTTCTTCAATTTTAATGATTTTTGTGTATGTGATAGGGTTACTAACCAATATAAGCTTCGTGATATTTATTTGTTCGAAAATGTATCGGGTTATGGGTTCCTTGACAAGGCATATCACGTAAGAGAAAACGATATCCTAAAAATGCGTTCTTTCACGAGAGATACAACTTTAAATGCTTTTTAGTTCGGTTTAGTATTAAAGCATGTATTTAAACTATAATTTTTTATCTTTAAGACTAAAAATTAATTTTTGAATCCTGATGATCGTAGTCAGGATATTAGAACAAAGCTATTAAATAATTATACTGTTATCAGTCCACTTGAGCACTCTGCAAATTTTCATGATGATCAGACTTTTGATTTTGGTGGAAATTGCGGTAAAAGATTTCGTTACATGCGTACAGAGAAAGGTAATATAAGCGTGTAATATACAATATAATATAATATTAAATCTAAAAATAAAATTTGTTTATTAAAAAAAATTTGTTTCTACATAATTTTTGTAGATTGTTTTGTATACGCTTAAAAATAAAAATAATCACATTTTGTGCATTCGAAAGCACTGCGATGG
Organism: Chymomyza amoena; assembly: GCA_037043745.1. Lineage (NCBI taxonomy): Eukaryota > Metazoa > Arthropoda > Insecta > Diptera > Drosophilidae > Chymomyza > Chymomyza amoena. Next base: position 12,553 of record JBAMAX010001638.1, read on the forward strand.
CTATCGATTAATCGATCACTCCATTAATAATCGAAATTATGCAAAAATAATTGGTGACGATATTTGGCTTCTTAAATCTGCTTTTTCATTATTCATCTGCGAAGGCAAATTTAATTGAATTTGGGAGTAAGACTAAATAGAAGCTTAGAAGATTCTGGAATGAAATCAGGTAATAAGATTATTTTGTAACACTCTATTATCCCCCGAATCGCTATGTAGAGTCATATAGACTAAATTATAAAATTTTTGTTTCTATTTCTTATTTACTTCCACATGAAAGTTCTAAACGTAGCAAGTCCTTGCACTGAAATGGTGTCTTAGGGCTGCTGGATACCGTTTGACTGTGAACGGGAAGGAAACCACTCGATAAGATCGAACAGAAACGTCTGGGACATTTTGAAATTCTTGGACATTTAGAAAGCTGCAGGGAACACTATAGTCGATAAATCATGAAATAAGTATACAATGCCGTAAGAAGGTTGACCTTTAAAGCGCACAAGAAACGGAGTCCCTTAATTTTTTTTTATCTTAATGGCCCTCAGACGAAACTGGTTCTTGAACTTTTTGTTTTTACTAGTTCTCAGTATTTATACTTGAGCAAAAGGGGTCGTTAACATAATGTATTTCCAAAAAAAATTTTCGTATCACCTATTTCAAATCAAAAGAAAAATTTACTATATTTGACAGTGGCTCCAAGTTTCAGGACACAGTTAGTGGTGAGGCTAACCGTCTAGAAGACCGAATCAGACAACTCATGAAATAGTAAAATTAAAATATAAAACTGTTTCCCGATAATTTCCTTTTCTATAAATTCGTATACTTCTTTTTTTTTCATAATCCGAATAAAATATTTCGATTCCTTTTCCGGAAAACGGCTGATTATTTCAAAATTAAAAAAAAAATGTTATATTACTAACCTCCAAATGTTTTCTGTAGGGTTTGACTAACGCTAACAATTAAAATTAACCAGTATAAAAAGTTCTAAAATTTCATCTTACAATTCTTATAAAATCGAAAAATTTCCTCTTTTTACTTATTTCCCGAATTTTTCTTGTCTTTTCTATATCCTTATATAGAACCATCACGGGTGTGCTAACAGGACTCTGCCTCTTAGCGAAGCATGCGCAAACGATGGGACTAACGATAAGCGAATTATGCAGGATCTGCAGGGATCCGGAAGTCCCTGAAACCCTAGCACACATGAGTTGGGACGCTAAGTCCCAACCGCCGCCTTAACCTTTCTACCTATATATTGTTTCCGTAAATAAAACTATTTTGAATACTTCAAGATAAAAATCTTCTATAACTAAATGTCTTTTCTAAGTTTTTAATATATTTTATTCATACAAAACTTCTGAGTTAGTAAAATTTTTATTTTTTTTTTAAATTTTACTTTTTTGGCATTGAAATAATTAATATATCATTTTCTGAACTTTTTATTCGTTAGCAGAGCAAGTGAATCTTAACCTTCAAAAAAATTATTTTCCATCTTAAACTGAAGTTCAATATTTTTTATACATTTTATAACACACTTGCTTATCATAAAATTTAATTTAACTCATTCAGAATTAAAAATAACAATGATATAATATGGTAAAATGTTCTTTATATTGACCTTTTGCTGATATCAGCTAAACAATGACTTGGAGTTTACAGATTTGGCGCCACAAGCAAACTAATGATGATAATGATTTTGCCCAGAACATTCCTAGCATACTTCCGGGCAGCATAAATTCTAAAAAAAAAAAAATCATTTTGAAAAACTCTTGTAATAGACCACTAAATGACTTGGCCATAAAATTTGCTTATAAACTTTCAGCACTATAAAGCCGCCAAGCAAAAGCATGAATAGAATTTTCATAGCAAATCTTTTCTTAACTCACTTATCAAAAAGATTCTTTGAGTCAAACTTTTGCCACTCCAACGTCTTTTTATTACATAAACAAAACTCGTAAAAAAAACATTAAAAAAATAAAAGAAAAAACAAGAAAAAACCAGAACATAGCAAAATCCTGAAATGTGCAGACATGTTGGATACAAAAAAAAAGAGCAACAAAAAAACGTTACTCAGATGCATTGAATTGTAAAATTTCAATGGAAAAATATATAATATGATTAGCCAACTTGGCGTGGGTGTTAAGGATAACCTGACGGAAGGACTAACTGACTGAGTGAAAGACTTGCTGGCTTCTTGCTTTCTTGGCTGGCTAGTTCTGCTCCAGACATTTACGAGCGTTTGAATTTGACAGATTTCTTTTATTAGAACTAAGGTCGGGGGCGTGGTGCGGGGGCGTCTGAGAAACGGGTAAGATAGACAGATAAGCAGACAGGCGGGCGGACTTCTCTCTCTAAAGCGCTCAACCGTATGAAATGTAACTGCAAAATATGTCCGTGTGTATGTGTGTGTGTCTGTATCTATGTGTATGTATCTGTGTATGTAACTGTATATGCCATGTCAGTTGTTGGCTTAAATTTAATAAAAACAAACCACAAAAGATACAAAGCAATATAAAAATCATGCACATAAAGACGTCATAAAACCGCCACGCGCTTCAGTGCATTCAACAACTCTGGCAAAAAAGTGTTCACAAATCCTTTGCCGAGCCATCAAATCAAGCGCATTGCACACAAGCAAACAAACACACAGAGTCATACAGCAACAGTACTCGACGAAAAGTATTTGGTAAGAAATCAGAAAAAAAAAATCAGAATGTTTTGATAAGTTAATAAGTGTTCAATTGTTCTTGGACGGTTTAATTCGACTTTTCAGTAAAGTAAAAAACAAATAATACGAAAAAGTCATGAAATAGGTTAGAAAACTATATTCCCCATCGATGTAGCAAAAAAATAAGATTTATTCATCAAAATCACACAAGAAAAACTTTTGACAGTACTCTTCTTCTTGTATTATCCTTGACTTCCAGAGGAGCATATGGCTACTGGCAACAGTAGAATTTCCCCCAATTTTTAAGATACGTATAATTTAGCAAATCCCCAAAAAAATGCTCTAAAACGTTCACTTACATCCTACTTCGTTATAAGTAAATATTCTTCTCTGCGGAATAGTCTAATTGGGTTGGATAGAACACGTAAACTTAATTATTTTAAATTTTTTCATATATAAAACAAAATACGTCGACAATTTACCGAATATTCATTCATTTTTAAACGTAGATAAATTTTTACAGAACAGTGATAGTGTCTTTTAATAAAATGTCCTTTTTCAAAAAAGCATTGCTAGATGCAATTATTGTTATTAGGGATATTATATATAAGAGCCATCTAGCGATGACGATTAGCAACCGTACTTTTTCGAATACTGAATATTTAAAAAAAGTGCGGTTATAGAAATACATGGTAATTTCGGACTTTCCGTACCCTTTAGAAAATACCTTGCCAAAGAGAGACGCAGTTGAGGGTATTACATTTGTAATTCCAAACTTACTGAACCGAATTAGTACTACCAATTCTTAAAAAAAAAAATATCAGCCACGCTCCGGAAAGCGAAAATTTTTATTCGGATTCGTTTTTACATGCTTCCAATTCTAAATTTTTTGCTGTTGCCATGAGCTAATATTTTTCTTGCCATTTGTTTGCACGGTTCGGCAGCTTTCTTGGGAAATTATCCAATACGATGCTATTCCTATTGGAAGAGAAATTTTTTTATCCCAGGCAAAAACCTTTTAAGAAATGGACCAACGAATCATTTGGCTTAAATTGTGCATGATATTTTTTTTACTAAATAAAAAATATTTAACTTAAATTTGGCACAAAAAAATAAAAATAACAAAGAATATTTACAAAATTATTTGTTTAAATTTTAAAAATAATAATAATTTTCTCTGAACAAATTGGATTTTTTTGCGGACTTGAACCCCAAAAAAAAATGGGGGAACCTATACCGAAACGTCTACGGTGTCGGACGCAACTTTCAGACGGTGCAGGACTTGCGTAGGATAGTTACTGAAGAATGGCGTTAAAGTCCCACTTTCAGATTTTCCGAAGGTGGTTCTTTCGATGCCAACCCGAATTTTTGAGGTTATAAATAAGTCGGGAGCCTGGACTCACTGTTAACTTAGTGTTTTCCCATATTTTTTTACAATACATTTATTTTTCGATGCTTTTTAGAAAGTGTTATAATTGAATTTTGCGCGGTATAAATTGAACTTTTTAATACTATTTGAAGTTTCAAGATTTTTTTTGCTCATTTAAAATAAGCTTTTAGTTCGTTCGCAATAAATTAACGCTAAAAATATTATTTGAGTCAAAAATGCTTTTAAATAACTTAAAACATAGTAATTTTAAAATTTCGCGGAGTGTATATTTTCTGGCTTTTTTTTATACTTCTTCGTATTTATGAGAAAACCCAAAACTATAAGTTTATGCAGATTCAAGCACAATAATGCAAAAATTTAGTTAGTTTCGAATATTTGTACTACTTTTTTTTAATACTTTTGCCGTGAAGCTCTTTTTAATCTAAGATTGTTTTGGAGCAAACATTTTTAATATTTTTAAAATAAATCTTATTTAAAAAATATGTTTCTTGAAATAGAAAACATATTTTCAAAAGCTTCGTATAAGTAAAAAAAATTATCATATACATATTTCTTTTTCATGTTTTCTGTCAATCAATTGAAAAAAATTAGAGCTTATCCACGTAAATCAAAAAGTAATTTAAAATAAAATTAAATAAAAAACTAAAACTTTATTAATAAAAAAATGGCGTACGGAAAGTCGGGCGCGGACGACTTTAGGATACCCTGTACCACTAGCTTGTACTAAAGTCCGATTTCTTCACAAAAAACCAAAAACATAAGAATTTTTAAGCAAAAATTTTTTTTTTGGCCGATCGTTCCTATGGGAGCTATATGATATAGTCAACCGATTCCAATAAAACTTGACACAGTGGTTAAATACCTTAAAAAAGATCTGAATGCCAAATTTATTTCAAATATCTTTGCAAACAAACAAAACACATCGAATTTTGTATAAAAACGCTTTTTTGGACCGATTGGTCCTATGGGAGCTATATGATATAGTCAAACGATTTGGATTTAATTTAGTACAGTGCTTAGAAACTATAAAATACTCACGAATGTCAAATTTGGTCCCAATATCATAACAAACAAACGAAACACAACAAATTTTGTTAAAAAATCGATTTTTTGGAAGATCTGCCCTATGGGAGCTATATGATATAGTCAACCGATTTTGTTCAAATTTGGCACATTGCTTAAGTGGTCTAAAAAAATTCCAAACGCCAAATCTGGTTACGATTATCTTTATTAAAAATCGAAATATAGCGAACTTTTCTTTAAAAAAGTTATTTTGGCCGATCGGTCCTATGGGAGCTATATGATATAGTCAACCGATTTCGATCAAATTTGGTACAGTGTTTGGGAACTATAAAAAACTTTCGAATACCAAATTTGGTTACGATATCTTCATAAACAAATGAATTATTCATCTTAAACCTTTTTTTTTTGTCGAGGTCGTCTCAAACACCCCCATGGGAGCTATATAATTTATCCCCGATATCAAAAAAATAAAATAAACTTGCCTCCTATGGAATAATATGGGATCTAAAGAGTTACCAAACTCTAGCTCTTACCATCTCTGAGATCTAGGCGTTCACACGGACGGACGGACAGACGGACAGACGGACATGGGTATATCGACTTCTCTATTCACCCTGATCATATTTTAGGTAACTTTGAAGGTGTCTCCGACGTCTCCTTCTATATGTTACATACATTTTCTGCTTGCACAAACTTAATATACCCTTGGTACCATACGGTACAGGGTATAAAAATAAAAAATATACACTTTTTTTGTATAATTTAAAACTAAAATACAGCACTAAAACACACAAACGCTCAGTTTATATAATTAAATTATAAATATTCAACACAAAAAGCACCCATATCAAATTATTTAAAACAAAATTTGCAAAATATTAAACTTAAATTAAACTTTCAACAATTATCCATTAAAAGACTTTTATGCTTGGTCAAAAAACTTTCATCACCCACTGTACCAACTTATATGAGCGGCGCACAAAAAAAATTCCCCCGCACATTTTCAGTTTGATGTCAATGAGGCACAATTTACGAAAAAAAAAAAAAAAAGAGAAGAGAAGGCTACGCCTCTTCCTTTTGCTCTTTGAAGTTACTGTACTATGAGGACAAGGCAAACGTTGCCTGTTCTGCATTGTCCTTATAAGCATATGAGGAGTGCTCAAGTCAAAGGCAAAAACTAAGAGCAACAAAAAAATACTTGTAAAAAAAGTTGCAACAAAAACAAAAAACTTGCTTTCAACAGTTCGTATCAATCAACTTCATCAGAGACGTATCCTTCCATTCAGGCTGCTCTCTTTTTTTTCTTGCTTGCCCCTCTCTCTCTTTATACTTAACTCATTCTTTTGGCTCTTGTTCTTGTCTAGGCGCTTAATTAATGAAATAATTAACTTGCAACTTTTATTTTTGCTTAAGTGCTTTCCTAGCACTTTCACTTACACACACACACAAAACCCACACACACAGCTACAGGCGAGTCCTTTTCAAGGAAAGCACGCACACTCTTTTCCATATGTTATTCAAGCATGCGAGCACGCAAACAATTAATTTCATCTAAAACAACAAAAACAACTAACATCTGGAAGCAAAAAAGGAATTTCGGCGAAATAAACAGGCTTAACAAGTACAACATAAGTCTAGGCGCGAACGTTCTATAAACAATGAAGGCAAAAGTCCTTCACATATATTTATAAGAAAATTAAGTCAAAATAACAAAGCCAGAATAACATACATAATAATTAAGCAAAGGACTTGAGTACAAATCTGGCTAAAGTGTTTCAAACACAGCAAGCCGATTAGAATTCTAAGAAAGGAATTAAAGTCGGGGAATTAGAGAACTAGAGAGAGGTGGTTTTATGGCTTTAATAGTAGGCGACAAATAGTTTTAAGGTAACTACAGGAATAAGGCATGAAATCAAATTCAGTTTTCTCTAAAAGTAAAATATGCATGTCCTGTAAATTGGCTCTAACTATTACCTATGAATCCAGTGCTGATTTGCTTCGAAAAGTCGGGACTGAAATCACAGATGTATTTTAACATTACACAGCCACACCATAAAAAATATATTTTCGGTTCCGAAGGTCAGACTTAGTTTACCATAAGTTTTCGGGGTCCCTGAATCCGAATCCGAGGTCAAAAAACCTCAAGCACGTCAGGTCCCTGACATAACCTCAAAAAACCTCATACAACATTTTATTCGAGTCCGGGGGTCAGACCATATTTATTATACATTTTTTTGGTCGCTTAATCGGAATCCGAGATCCAAAAACTTCAGCATGTTAGGGCTTCAAAAACAAATTTTTTCTCTAGAATTAAATTCCACATTGGCCAAGTCATCAACTAATGTGAAACTGCGGTCGCTTGGTGACGAAACCTGTGGGCCCGCTTTCTCACCCTGACCAGCCGCCGATACTAAGGATCCGACTCCCTACATCGTAAAACGCTTGCGTGCGCCTGCCATGACTGCATGAAAGACGTAATACAGGGACTTAGCCGGACAAAGTCGGATGAAAAAATTTAGCGAAATTCTTTGCAAATCAAAATCCTGGAGTACTGGAGTTTTTAAGGCAACGGATTCGAATTCAGCGACCCCAAAAACATATGGTAAACATGGTCTGACAAAAGAATTTAAAATGTATATTTCCTTGTTCCTTGTTAATTGCGGCTTAGGCCAATATCAGATAGCAAATTATAAATGATATTTTCAGTACCATCCATTAATCTGGCATATATTACGCATCCAGGCCTAAAACTTGCTCGTAAAAGTCTGCATTGAATTTAACGTGGAGTTATGTATCTTAAAAAGTCATATCTGAAATCATGGGCAAATTATAATTAATAGAAAAAGATAAAGTCATAATACTTTTCTTTACTAATTTTCCTTCCGGGTTTTGAAATCCAAAATAATATTGAAAGCTAATATTCTACACTACATGAGGTTAACTGCTTGAAATGTACAAGCGTCACATTTTCCATAGCAGTGTATTCGTACGCCATCATTTCTTTCACAGAGTTTTTTTTTGGGCTTTTCACGGGGAAAATTTTCGATATTTGGGAGAGTCATCCTTTCCAGTTTTCTCTAACTCTCTCATGTATCTGTCATATTCTGTCACTACTTCTGATATTTATAAGTGTTTTATTATAACTTCTATATCTGCCTCTTTCCCATTTTCTTCACCTTCAGTCGCATAGCTTTTAATAGTTCTCCTAAATTTTTCTGCTCTAATTATATATTCAAGTGACGTAATAAATAATATTTACGACTTTAACTAATTCCTATTTTCTCTTCTTATCTCTTTCTCCCGCCAGATATCACTTCTAGCTGAATTCACACAATCCTGAACACAAATCGCCAGGTTTCAACGACATTGTCTATTTGGAGAAGTCACCCAGTTTTTGCGAGAAGAATCTCGGTACCCATGGCCGACACTATTTTTCTTATTTCTATAACAAAGCCATGAATCTTTGCTTCACTTTTCATGCCTGAATTCAGCACTGAGCGATCACCTAGATGGACTCTAATACAGTAAAAATTGCTTTTGACTAGAAAAAAAATTGCATGCTAAAATTTCTCTTGCTTTATGCTTTAAGGACCATCCAAAAAGTCTAAAACCAAAATGGTGATCTTCCCCCCTCCCTTGGGTTTTGCGTTATTTTGACTTATATTTGAGCCCATTTATCTCGAATTCAATAAGTCGTAGAGAAAAAATTTGAAGGCAAGAAAAATTCAAAATTGAATTTAAAATTTTATTTGTATTACAAGATATACCCTAAAGTTCATATTTTAGGCGATAGAGGTCGGCAAAGTTACTAAAGCGCTGTTTTTTGTCTATTTTTATCACCCCCTAGCCATTTTTGCTTTTGGTGTGTATAAATTGAAGATCTCAAAAAAATACTTGAGTGTATTTTAAATCATTTTAATTATCTTCAGTATTACCCACGCTTCAAACGCTCCTTGAAATCTATAATCGCTAACTTGCTGGTCGTTTTTGATTTGATCCTATCTTTTAATAATAGAAAAATATATAATTTGGATCCCTATCGCACATTAAGCTATATTTAGTATGTAGCGATTTACTTTTATATCAATAATGGATAATAGCCTTTTTAATTTATCGGTTGATTCTCAATAAATAAATTTCGAAAAAATAAATATAATAATTCGGGTACTAACCAATGGAATGATAAATCTTACTTCAAAAATGGAAACGAAAAGTTGAAAGATCGCTTTAATTTGTGTATCGCTCTCGACTGCAAATATATTGAATAATAAAATTGAATTTTAAGCACAGATCTTGAACTTTTGTTCCGATTCCCTAAATTTAAAGCATGTTAAAAAAAATATAGTTTTCCTAATAACTTATACTAACAATATACATGAAAAATTATTACATTATTTTTAAGCAAGCTCTAATTACAAAAAGAGTTCGAACGTCACTTTTGAGTCAATTATTCATCATACCTCATTCAGATTTAGTGTAAGAAGCCATTGAGAATTTCATTAAATTCAATAAACGAAAAACATTTTTCATTTCATTAAAAGAGGCTAGAAAATAAAATTCGGAGACGATGTTCTGCGTGCAGAGGCAGACAAGAGCCACCATTTTGAATTTCTTCGATATAAAAATGTCCAATTATTGTACAATAAAAATCGCATTTAACAATCAAAATATGAAGTTTGCATGTCTTTTCATCATGCCACAAATAATTCCCAAACTTTGCAGTCTTTTCGGCCAATTTTGAAAGAACCTCCTATTAATATATGGAAAAACATGCATACAACGAAGCATTCTAGTTTTATTTAACTTGGCCGCTAGATGGAGCAAGCTGTAAATATATTTAGCAATTAAACGCCATGACGATTGCAGCTGTTTGTCGATAGATGCCTCTTACAAGTTTTTATTTATAAATAATAAAATAAATATAAAATAAATTTAAAAAAAATGTTGAAGCAAGCAGACAATTCTTCCAATTTTAACCGCAATGCATTCTCTCAAAAACTTATTGCCAAAACTAACGTACAATTAAAAAAAAAAAACAGCTTTACTTAAAAAAATGCATCACTAGAGGATTTAACAGCAATCCGTATGTAATTGTGCATTAATGTAATGAATATTAACAATTTAGCAATATAGTAAAAATAAAATTCGTTCAATTACGTAATTTAATACATTTAACACCACAAACGGACAAAAATAAAATCCAATAAAAAGACGTTTAGAAAGAAGTAAAAATAAACCCACTTATGCACTATTAAGGCTGCTCACTGCTTGAACCACTGCTGAATTGTAAGCACGCAAAAAATAAATAAATGAAATTCTAAATAACTCGTAATCAGAGCCTTCATAGGCCTTCAGGATAGTTTTAGAGTTGTTATACATATGCTTATGTTAAAATTGAAGATGAGTTATATAAAATATCTTATATATATATATATGGTGTTGGCATTTTCGTAGGATTTGGAATTATTCAAGTAATGCATAAGGTTTACCATATAGAAAAACTGCCACAGCGGAAATTCCTTAAATAATTATAAGAAAAGCCTCAAGTATGATATATCCAAATACCTCTGACTACCCTGCTGACATCTGCCTGCTTCATAAATTTCCCAATTTTTAATTTACGCTAAAAAGTATGCTACAAAATAAATTTATTTCCATAGGCCTTGAGTAATTTTAAAAATTATTTCTTACTCCCACAGAAACTTCCCCTTTTATAACTAAAAATACATAAAAAGTAAGCAAATTTGGAAAAAAAAAATTATTTTTATTATGTTTTATGTATTTAATACAAAAATTGATGATCCCAGTCATTCAGTTGATTTCTTTAGGACCTCTGACTACCCTACCAAACTACTATTAAGCTCTGCTAAACTTTTTAATTGACAACTGCCATCTGACTGCTGCATAAATTCACCAATTTTTAATTTACGCTCAAAAGTATGCTACAAAATAAATTTTTCCCAAGTACATTTTTTTTGGGAAATTCCTTTCAGTAAACTTTGCTACTTACGACGCGTTTACATTAACAGCTTGCTAAATACTTTTGACTAATTGCCAAAAACGCCTAAATCACAGCCCAGGCCCAAAAATTTTTCGAGGCTAGACGATGTCAGAGCCAGGCTGTCAGGCAGAGCTAACCAACCTGGCATCTCCCATAGACGTTAATCCTTATAATAGGCGGCAACTTCAACGTAGTCCTTACGGTCATTAGCGTTGCCAATGTTGTTGATCACTCATGTTGCTGTCATGTCCTATATGGATACCGTATCTAAGTGTGTATCTGTGTGTACTTATGTGCGTGTGTGAGAGTGAATAAATGTTTGTTTCTGGTTTGATAAAATACACATGTTGACGTACTTGTAGATACATCTGCCGGATTCGTCTATAGCTTTTGCCTAATTCACTTCGTTTCGCTCGACGCGTTTATTCCTTAGTTATGTTCTTTGATTTCTTGATTTATTTTGTTTGTTTTGGTTCTGCTTTGTTTTTTGTTTTGCTTTTCTTTTGTTTTACCTTACTTTTGATATGGTTTTCTTTTTGGCGTGAATTCTAATGCGTAATGCACACTGAGTAAAAACAGTCTCGGCACAATGGCTTTTGTAACTTTTTTTTTAATATTTATAATATTTTTTTTGAAGATTTGTTGCATGCAGTAAAATTTTTCTACAACTGATATACTTGTCATTAATGCATAAATTTCCCTTAGTTAAAACCTTTTTTTTAAAATTCATTATTACAATTTTTTTTATTTTATATTTTGAAAGATTGCCCTCTCTGCATTAATCATGTAAATAAATAATAATTAAAAATGCCCAAAACGTTTATTTATTATTAAATTCTTTACGTTTTTAATGAATTTCGGTATCACAAAGGGCCTATCCGTGGCCTAAGTGAGTTGCGCCCTAACCTAACCTATCAATGAATTTATTATTTAGTATTTCTCAATTGGTAACCAAATTGATGAATTATTAGAATAGTTTTGACTTAAATTTTAAAACTTTTTATTTTTTAAAACCTAAACCAAGTTGCATTTCTACTAAGCTTATTATAATTTAATTCGACTAAAATTTGTAAAACCAAAATAAATCCAAAGTTACAATCTTTAAGATATTACATTTCTATTAATATATTTATATAAAATATTATTATCATTGCTTATCCATAATAGAATAGCAAACAAAAATTTAGATGTGTAAAAATATTCTTCAAAAAATGAAAAATCTATTTTAAAAGAGTTCAGGCAAAAACAAAACAATTTTGTATTAACGTCCTTCTGCTTTAAATCATGAAAAAAAAATATTTTCTATATTATTTTATAGTATTGTATATAAAATTTGAAGATTTAATATTTTTAAAAATTCTGAAGGTCTATCTTCGAATATTGAATTATTTTTCTGCTACTGCAGAAGTTATTATTTATCAGAGGAGTAAAGTTCGAAAAATAGTCAAATATACGAAAATAAAATAATTAGTAAATTTTTAAATCAGCCTGAAGGCCTACGTTGCTCTGGCTATAAGCCTTTATAACTTAGAATTAAATATAAATAAAAATATATTAATAATAAAATATAAAAAATATATAATAAAAAATATAATAATACAAAAATAAACAACATTCCATAATAAATGTGGTAAAAAAAACAATTTGTTTTTAATTTCGTTTTGTAGCCACGGCATAAAGTCTTTTTGGTTGAAAAATATTGCCACCTATTGTTATAAATTTAATGTTAATTTAAAGTTACAAGAAAGAAAAATATTCAAATTACTTTTACTTTTAATGTGTATGCCAAGACTTTTTTGACTAACTGTACGCTCTGTATATATATCAAGCTAAGCTTTTGTTTACGTTTGACGTGAACAAATTTATTTATTGCCAACACAAGGTTAAATTTTTTTATCTACAAGGAAGTCATTAGGGAATGTGCTTATTATTAATTTGTAAAGTTTTAAGCAGATCTAAGCCTTATTTGCATTTAGAAGGATGATTTAAATATGCTTACGCATTAAAGATTTCATTGAAATGGTTCATCGAACTATTTTAACTCAAGTTTCTTCAAAATGTTTCACTTGATTTCTATTTTTGATTGCGCTAAATAAGTTTTATTTGAAAGATACAGATTTAAATTTCAGCTTAACTTTGCTTAAAACAAGATTGATGCAGTCTAGAATTTATAAGAATTTCTTGCACTCTCTTGTAATTAAACAAAAAATAATATACGTATTATTGAGTTTATCTCTAGCATTTCTTTACATAATACCAGAAATCGGTTTTAAAATACTTTTGACACCAAAAATTGTTGTCGGATTTCTTTCAAGCGGGAAATTCTTGACCTGCATTTTTAGCCTAATAAATAATATCATTGGGAATTTATTTTGAAAATAAAGCTTGGAATAATTACTATCTTCTCAAATTCTTCGACAAAAATATTATTTATTATCAAGTACAAAAATGTTATTTTATAACTATAGTTCGTTCAATTCAAGTCCTAGTAATCTTCATTAGATTCCAAATTAGTATCGAACATGGTTCGTTTGAAGAAAAGTTGGCTTTAAATTTGTTAATTTTTAGTTCGCATTTATTTCGTAAATTAGCTTTTTCGAATTCAATATTATTATCTTTAAGAAGTTCATATAAAATATATGCAATGAATCAAAATGTTTATTATTTGCAGTTCTTTTTAGCTGCAGTCAATCCTCGCATTTCCTAAATTCGTATTTCCCTTGTAGCATTTTACAAAAGTTTTTTATTTTGATTAAGCGCAACGTTTTTCAAAAAATGTATTAGGGTTTCATTTATTTATTAATTTAAGTATACCTAAGGATCGTAAACTTAATTAACTAGAGTATAAGAATCAAGGGCTTATGACGCAGATTTTTATTCACTAAAAATTTCAACTTTATTGTCCACTTACGTGCATTTTAGAGAGCAAAAAAAAAATTATCTGATTAAAAAATTTAATTCATATCTATAACCGATTCGATGCTGATCAATATCGTCTGGTATTATCACTATCACTACGAAAACCCACCTAATTGGCATTTATACAATTTTGCACTTTTCAAGAACGTGTATCTTTTAATTAAATGGAGTTTTACATTTTGAAAAAGTAATTTTTAGATAAATTCACCAAATTTTCAGTATTTCATATAAGCCGGCTCAATTACCAAAGAAAAAGAATACCAAACCGACCAACATTATTTCTATCATTGCCCCACAGACCGAAGCTGTACTAAAGTTATGAAGAGCTTTCGACCAATTACTATTGATTGCCTTCTGCTGCATATTACATTGCAAACGATTTAAATAAGCTTTACTCATATTTTATAATTAAATCGTTTTATAAACTAGTGGGATGGCTACAGTAGAAACATGTCGACTATAATATACTCTATCTAGAGAGAATAATCGCATTAACGAGGCATGCAAAAGCTTTATGGAGCATGTAACTTTAAAAACAAAGTATAAACTCGATATAGGCTACCTATACCTAAATACACACAATAAGAAATTTAGATCTCTTATCCCCAAGACGAGGAGACTTGGGCAGAAAACAGCTCGTTTGTAAATATTCGGTGGCATGAATGGTTCACGGATGGGTCTCAAAATTTCACAGGTCGATAAAGGAGTCGTAAGACCCAACACTCGGTTCTCTATTGCAATAGGTCAACTGACCTTATATCTTCTCAAGCCATAGACAGGCAACGTTCATAAGTACTAACTAGGGGAGCAAACAATTTTAATTTATTCGGAAAGCCAAGCCGCTATCAGGATACTATCATCGAGAAGGAACTCTTTTAAAATGGATCAAAGAATGCCCTATTTACTTCCGAATTCCTGTACTCCCTTAAAAAAATCGTACTCTGATGGGTACCTGGAGCAGTCAGGAGTGGATGCTCTGGCGTGAAAGGATGCGTTCAATGAGTCCACTACAACTCCTGAGACCTTCTGTGTTCTTGGTTGGTCCACAATCAAAATCATGGCGAACAAATGAGCTAAAAGGGAGCATAGAAGATGCTGGTTCTCTTCACTAGGGCTGCAACGAGCAAACGAGTCAATCATCTGGATGTAATCAAGAGGTCAAAAGGTCTTAGCAGAGAGGTTCTAAAACTTCAGATAGTACTCTGTAAGGTATCACCAGCACAAATGAAGCTATCGGATTCTACAGAGTGTAGACGTTCGTCTTTAAGATGATGAAACCGCTAAGAAAAATATATGATCTACCAAATGTGGTAAATCTAGAATTTGGTATTGAGAGGGGCTCTTCACTCTAAGGAGTATGTATATCTGAGTCCGCAAAAGACTTTCAACTCATTTTTCGATCTTCGACAACCTCCAAAGTGGATCCGCCACTGATATCTACCGAAGTTGTTGATATCTACCGAAGTTGTTGATACATGACATGAGTAAAATATTAGTCTCAATCACGAAATTTGCGAAAATTCTCAATTTGATAAAGCAAATCTAGATATAAATTTATAAAATTTTAGCCTCCATTTCACTATGAGTTGCGAACCAAATTAGATAAATTTTTAAGACTACGTGAAACGGCGTTGGAAAATATATGTATGTATGTAAATTATGAATACATTAGGGTGGACCAATTTTTTCCGTGAAAAGGATCCATTTTCGATTTTTATTTTTTGGGTCATTCTAAACAAACTATGGGCCTAAAATGAATATCGAGTCCCATATTTTTTATAAGATAAGGTTTTTAAAAATATTCAAAAACCAATTAATGCAAGGCAAAAAAAAGTTTTTTTCCTCAAACCAAATTTGCCTTTTGAGTTTTTCGGGAATCCATTTTTGCATCAATTTAAAACAAAAAATCTAAAAATTTACAACAACGACTCTGGTAAGGCTCAAAGTTAAAAGTAGATACATAAATTGTATACTCAAGCTCCAATAGTTTTTTAGATCCTTAAATAAGTATATGTATATGAACAAATCGATATCATAGCTTATATCATAAATTTTTTATATTTCCACTATTTCGATCTTTGTTCTGTCGTACTTTCTTTGCCTCAAAATATCTTATGAGCGAATTGAGATATGAGAAATTTTTTAAATATTCGCATCATAGTTATAAAAATAAATATATTTTTTTTTTGAACTAGTGATACATAAGTACAAATCATTGGAATTGAAGGACAAACAATCGCAACCCTCTAAAAATGCGCAAATTAACAAATAATAAAATACTTTTGAAGATTCAATAATTATCATGAACGGTTTTTTAAAAAAATTATTTAATTTCTTTATTACCACATTATACCCAGACAAACTAAATCTGTAGCTTTGAATAAGAATCGTAAATAAAAATAATACAAAATAAAAAATCCTCTCCTGCATCCACATTTTAAGTTTTCTTATCCTTTCTCTTATTATCTTTAAGGCAAACCAAAGAAACTACATACCTATACTAATTTCTTTTATCTTTCTGTCCCTATCGAAATTGATCTTGGATCTCCGACATTTCCTCCTCTTACTGCACAAATAGTCGCAAACTCAATATACCCCTTACCCTTATAAGTTACAGTGTATCCAAAAAGTAGCCCCATCTTGAGCTACCCCATTGACTTGCAAAAATTTTGTAACGCATTCAGTGCATATCGGCAAAACGCCTTTTTGCTTCTTGCATATCAATTAAGCCCCCATTTGGGCCAAACCAATTTACAAACACGTTCCAAGCACTAGACCCACTTATGAAATCTCAAAAAAAAAATAAAAAGGGGGAAAAAAAGAACTCCCAAAGCCATTGCACGCTCATTGCCAATTAAGTTTAATTGGCCTACAGTTGGCAGCTGGCTTTGGGGAGAACTACTTGAAATATGCATACAAAGTAAGTAAGCTTACAAAATTGTAAAAATGCAGTCAGTACCTTCGGCCTTGGGCCTCGAAGCCTTCCTTACAGTCCCCTACTTCTATGCCTTCCTACTCAATTTAACAATCAATTTATTTTAGCCATAAATCTGTGTTGCCTTTTATGCAACACAATCGGCCAAAATCGAACAAATTTTCAGTTGGTTGCATAAATTTATAAACATCGATGTTTATATTTCTTGCATATTCATGGAATTATTATTGGAGTACCTGGATGCAGCTCCTTTTTGGTTGGAGCAACTTCTAATTGGCCATATTTATGAGCTTGCATTTTTCACAATACACTGCAAATATAAAGCGTGTTACAATTTGGTAATTGTTATTTTGTGGCTTTGTGTAGGAAATATGCAAATTTGAATAGTCGAAGCTGTTTTTGTGGAACATTTCAATGGAATTTATGGACCCATTTTTGGGTCAAATCAAATTAAGCACGAGAATGGGTTCAGTCTGAGCGATAGAGGTCGACGGTGGAATACACTTTAATCAGTTTAAACAAAAATGTAAATTTTTGAGATAGGAAATGGCAATAGTCTTTATAGGGGCCGTCCTAAAAGTTTCTCTAGAGCCATAAAGAAATCCCATTGCCAAAATTACTTTTTTACTGGGGTAGGGAAATCTCCTCTTTAAGCCAATATGTATTTAGTTTAAAAGAAATAGGCTCTAAAAAAGACAAGTTTTGCATATAACTTTTGAAGTTTTCATTCAATTTTTAAAATTCTTCTGACATGTTTGTGAGTTATTAAAAAAAGGGTTGCAAACTATAATGCTATTTTTATTAGGCTCACATAAGTCGGTTCGCTTCAATTGCTGAATTATGAAGAACCAAAAATAAAGCCACAATAAATTGCATATCTATATAAAATATTTTTTATGACTATTCTATTTTGATTTTATATTTTTTAGCTCGAAAATACATTCAATAAATTTGTGTTTTTTTGGTTCAGAAAAATGGAACTGGGCCATATTCTATTGTAAACTGATCACTTAGATTTTTATGATTTTTCAGATATTGATTTTTATTAGCAATATACGGCGAATATTTATCGAATTATAAAATACGGAATACTCTTTGAGACTGTTTAGTTCAAAATAATTTGAATTACAATAAAAAATAACTATTTGTGCTAGTGGGCTTCGCCCCTGGTCACCAAACCCCACCAACCCAACAAAAAAAAGAGAAAATCCAGCAAAAATATCTCAATAGTTGTAAACAGAATCACACTAAATAAAAAATTTTAATTATTAAGCACTATTAAGGCTGCTCACTGCTTGAACCACTGCTGAATTGTAAGCACGCAAAAAATAAATAAATGAAATTCTAAATAAATTGTAGTCAGAGCTGCTTAGGTCTTTAGGATAGTTTTAAAATTGTTATGCAATTTAAGCTTATGTTAAAATTAAAGTTGAATTATATGAATTTCCTTTTATTTATGCTGTTGGCATTTTCGTAGGATTTGGATTTACTAAGGTAATGCATAATGTTTGTCATATAGAAAAATTGCCAAAACAGAAATTCATAAAATAATTATAAGAAAAACCCCAAGTATGATATAAACTAAACTAAACTAAACTTTTTAATGAAAACCTAATACATGAGTGATTCACAAATTTCCCAATTTTTAATCTACGCAAAAACTTATGCTACAAAATAAATTTATATCCATAGGCTTTGAGTAATTAAAAAAAATTCTTTTTAACATGTGTTATATTTGCAATACAAAAATTGAAAATTGAAAATCCCAAAGTTATTCTGCTGATTTCTTTAGGACCTCCGACTACCCAACCGAACTACTATTAAATTATGATAAACTTTTTAATTGACAACAGACACCAGACTGTTTCATAAATTCCCCAAATTTTAATATATTATAATAAAATGTTTATTATATAATTACCATATATACGAAAACAAAACAATGTTATAAAAATGTAAATTTTTTTGATCAGTAACTTAGATTTTTTAATTGATAAAATTAATACAAAATATTAATTCTTTGTAGGAAAAATATCACTTTAGAAATTTTATAGAAAGAAAATATATTAAAATCTTACCAAAGAAATTTAATTGTAAATATTTTTTAATAAGAAGAATTACAAAAAAATGTATTATATTAATACCATGCATACGGAAGAAAAATAATTTTATAAAATTTTTGTTTTTTTCTTGGATTACTAAAACCGTAGAGAAATCATTTAGAGTATTTGTGCCTTTATCATATACATATCATATACAAATCATTTATCATAAGTACATTTTTTTTTTGAATTTTGGAATAATTGAATGTACTCCGGAAAACGCATCTGAACATTTTATTCGGACTCGAAAAAAGCGGACATATACAAATTTATCGAAAAAAGAAAGGGGAATTATTGGTTATTAAGTTCTTTAGTTTTCTTCAAATTTTTTTTTTAAATAAAAAGTGTGTGCACAAAAATGAGAATACTCTCATATTTTGAGGTAAAAAAGATATGTTCATGTGCCTCATATAATCCAGTATCTAGTATTATTATCAAATAATATATATCCTAGATATTGAATAAAATTTTAACCTAATACTTTGTATATGAAATTTTTTTATGGTCTATATATTCAAAGGTCATCAAATTATTTTTAGATTGTATCTATCTATTTTTCTATATACATTAAGAGTAAATTAAAAGGCTTGTCAGAAGATTTCAATAAAAACCAGCAGAAAGTCTAGTAGCTATGGTTGTCCTCCTCTCCTAAAATTTAAGAATACAGTATAAAATAAATAATTAAATAAATAAGCTCTCTTTTTTGCAAATAATAAATAATTGGAATTATAATAAAGCTATGGATATTTATATGTAAAAATTATAAATGTCGAAAAGATCAAACACAAGGTTTTTCAAACAATTAATGAATGCCTTTTGACGTGATAACGTCTTAAGCATGAGGTTTGTTTGGAGGCACGCATTGAAAAAATCCTAATGACAAATAATCGAACGATTACACTATGCCATACTATCGATACTATCGATAGTCTATCGATAGTTTTGGCATCTCTACTGAGGATTATAGTTCTACATTTTTTATGTCAAATCATTCGTGTATGTAGCCATGAGTCGCGTCACAGTATCGATGGATTGTACACCATAACAGATAAGTAATACTCCGACTGTCTATCAAACATGGTCAAGATTTAAAATGACGCACAGACTACAGTCAAGATATTCAGTCCATGAACACATGCGACTTCATAGACATATTTTAGTTATAATTATCAATTTAGCCGTAAAATTCTGTAACGATGCAACTGTTTCCGGACAACATGAAATTATAACGATCATCTTCTGCCCTAGTACAGGTGCCCATGACTTGCGGATGATTGAAGCAGATCCTGTGGATACCACGATCCGACTATTTAGTATTGACTGAAACGTGGATGCACGACACTTGTGAACCAAATCCGATCAAGGGTGTATGAGTGCGTATCCAGGGAATCATCGGACCCAACATCAGAATACTCTACCGCGACTGGTGAAGCTGGCGACCTAGCGTCAATTATCAAGCGGAGATCTACTGCTGATAGAGATCCAAGCTGCGCTTACAGTATGCAACTCGTGTCATTAAACCAAGGGTGACATGTCATGGCTGAAGCAAACATATGCATTCATTCGGTAGTACTAGCTTCAAGCTGCTATTAGGTGCTGTATATGTTCATCCTGGAGCTAGTCCTCCAGGATGGTTAAAGAATGTCACTAGCTAGGCCTCCAAACCCTGTTCGCCCAGAACAGCCAGGTACGTGCCATCGTCGTGCAGGATGACTCTGGATACCATTCTTCAGTAGTGGATGGATCTTAGCAGACGATCGTAGCAGTCTGACAAGGTCGCCTCTCACCTCATGACTACATGCGTCAATCTGTGCGTATCACGTTTCAAGTCACAACGTTAAGGAAACAACCATCGACTTGACGAAACATTAGAGAACATTCTTTCATTCCTATCTCCATCATCGTCCTATCCTCAACAAATATCAAATAGGAATTAGTCAATGATGATAGGAGAACATAGGAAGAAACTGGTTCTCTGCATGTGTCCTGCGAGGTCTAGTCGTTGCTATTGCTATTAACGTGCTTGATCAGAACATCTGATATGTAATCAAGGTTATACGCGTACTTCATGAGATCATGAGCGTTGACACTAAAGTCTCGCTGGTAAGCCTACCTTATCTGGCCACCAGTCTGTTAGATATCATTTTTTTCTTACATGACATATTAGAACGCTTATCGAAGTCCTTCCAGAGTGCAGATTCATAAGCTCTACGAAGACTGATTTTAATTTAACTAATCAGAGTCAATTATTCATCTTGTGTACTGCATCAGCGTTGTTGCCCATCGATAAGTAATAGCCTTGACTTCTATATACCTAGGTACAGAAAAAAAAATTAGTTCTTCAGCTTCCATAAAATTTAACAAAAACTCAAAATAAATAAGAATCGAATACCTCAGTAGATAGTGCTCGTTAATTTGATATTTAGTTCTATATTAAATACGTGATTTAATTAATTAAAATAAAAAAATATAAATATCCAGTCAACATATTCAGTCCAGAACAAATAGATAAGCTATTTTTTTATGAATTATAATTTCGCCTAAATTTAAGATAACTTTATCGAAGCATAAAACGCTTAGGCCTTCAGATAAGAAGATTTTGGGTTTCTTTTGACCCAACATGGATCAGCAACAAGCAAAGTCTACTATACTACACAAATTTGCAAGGCTGGGCAATCAATAAGGCTGGTCACTCTAGCATATATTAGACATCTAGCATATATAGCTCAATAAGTCAAAGGATTTAAAACTGTGTTAAGACAACCGTATCAAAATTACCTGACTCCTTCAGTGGGGGGGTCTTAAAAATACAACGCTTAGTCACTCGACCAGAGAGGGGAACACTTTGATATCAGTGCAGATACTACGGGTGGGCCTGGGTGCCCACCCGGAATTTGACTCGTCGGAGACCCTGAGAGGTTACCGGGTAATCAAATGTGCGGATCAGTTCGCTTTGGACTTCCTCACCGAAAGTGTCGCTAAGCTCAGCGGCACTATATCAAACTTAAAGCTCAAGCTGATACCGGCGAGTGAGATCCCGAACGCGAAAGGAGTGGGATATGAACAGGGTAATAAGAGCAGACGCAGCTGCAATCTATACTGACGCATCCAAGATGGATCGCGGTGTAGGAACAGGGGTCTACTCGGACGAACTGGAAGTATCTCTCTCCTATCGCCTAGGCAACAGAAACTGCATCTTCCTGGCGGAAGTCTTTGGCAGTAGAGAAGCATGTAAGGTGCTGAATAATCATCCGAGTCGGCTGGCGGAGGTGTATATATTCTCCGACAGTCAAGCAGCTTTGCTGGCGATCAAATCGCCAACCGTAAACTCAGAAATCATCAAACAATGCAAAGAAGATCTAAATGCCCTTGCAAGCAGAATGAACATCGCTCTCGTATGGGTTCCCGGACATAGGAACGTATACGGGAATGAAAAAGCTGATGAACTGGCGAGAAAAGGGACATTAAATGGCGAAGCAGCAGAGGTAGCTGTCAAACACCCACTCAGCGCTATCAAGAGAGAACTTCTTCGCGAGCTCAGAACAAGGCTGAAACCAGATGGAAAAGTATTGGCACTTGCAAGATTGCAAAGGAAATTTGGCCGCGATACGACAAGCGTCGAACGGCCGAACTGCTAAGCAAGAACAATGATCTTCAGAATAGCATCGACAATAACCGGACATTGGCCGTTAGGAGACCATGCAAAGAAAATGGGCTGGCCCTACAACGTCAGATGCCGAAGCTGTGACCAGGAGAACACAGAAGAGACAGTTTACCATTATTTATGTGAGTGCCCACGATTGGGGTCCCTACGCCACAGAGCACTAGGAAGCTTCGCGTTAGGAAGCCTACGTGACTTGGCAGATAAGAACTTAGACGACATCAGCAGGTTTATTATCGGATCGAGATGGTTTGAGTAAACCGAACAGCAGTGGTTCCCATAAGTGGTGTAACAAAATGGCGCATTAGTGCTAATTGAGTTTGAATATGTTGTCACTCAAACGGCACCCAAACTAACCAACCAACCACCGAAGGGAGGTTAAAAAATTGGATCACATAGTTAGAATACGGCCCCATACTTATAGAAGTTTATTTAAATTCATTTTTTTTGTGCCATATTAATATATCTACAAGATTTCGAAATCCTAAAATAATTACTTCAATAATGCATTAATTTTATTCTATTGCATTCTAAATGTTTCTTTTTAATTTTAAGAAACAATCTTTTAATGCAGTTTCTATGAAACAACATTTAAAAATATGTATAAAATTTTTGTTTTTTACTAAAATGTTTGCAAGTTTCGCTATAATTAAAATATTATTTTTTTAAATTTTAATTAACTATCTTTTTATACAGTCTAAGAAAAAACATTTTGAAAATATGCAATAAATCCATTTTCTTTTACTTTTTCCTAAATTTTGGGAAGTTTATTAAAAAATTAAATCATAATTAATAAACTTTATTTTACATGCAGCTATTATATTCAATATATTCATCTATCTACTTATAAAAACCGTCGGTAGCACCTTTTTGGCTAAAGAACTTATACCTTTAAAAGCCAAAACCTTTATTAAAGTAGCCATTTTGACTTACCTGTCTGTCATAAACTGAACTGCATATGCTGGGAAATCAAATTTCTTTCATTTTCAGTTGCCCTTCAAAAAGACACAAAATGCGTTGCATGTTGCACCATTTTTTTATTACCAGCTCTTTGCTACTGCAACGAGAAACAGACCAATGTCAGATACATAATGCGGATGTTACCAAGCTCACTACATATGTATACCTACCGACACACATACATATGTCTAATACCAACACTAATACAAAAAACCCAACACCAACAACGTCTACAAGATTTTCACATAAATCATATAGCTGATAGATCGGCAGCGTGAGTATACCAACTATACTTACATATATATATGTATCTAGAAGGGTACAACATGACGTATACGCAATGGCAGCCGGTCGGTCACGTAACTCATACGCAGTGGCGTACACGTGCCAAGCGAACAGCTGTCATTGCTGTTGTTGCGGCTGCATTTATCAAGCAGGATTTTTCATGCTTTACACAAAAATAACAACTTGTATGCATTTTTTCTTCTTTTTTTTAAGAATATTTATTTTTTTAATAAGAATTTTCAAATTACAATATACGAAAATCACATTTTACACACACTTGGACACAAGTATTAAATATGTGTGGTTGTGTCGTTACTTAAAGTAAAATATATATATATATTTATATATAAATAAAAGTATAACATATATATATATATTTATATATATTACATATATAAAAACTAACGTCACAGTTGGCAGTGCTCCTTGAGAGACGGACTTGGATCGAAAAACTCTAAATTTTTTGAATTTCAATATTTTGTAATTTTAATAAAAAAATTTGGGTGTGTTCAATTTGTAGACACATATGAATTTTACTTACTATTTATATATAATATAGAAGACCTTTGCTTATTGTTTAACAAAACCTCTGTTCATATGGGTTTCTCAAGACTCCAACTAAATCCCTGATCAACTGTTATAGATCTAAGCACCAAAGTTCAATTTTTTAATTAAATCCTTTTCAATTGGATTTTTATACTAACAGCTAACCCAAAAATACAAAAAATGAACTGAATAAGAAAACTTAAAAGAATAGATTTCATGAACCAAGCAAAAAGAAAGAAAAAATTAAAAAAAAAAATTTTAATTTTTTAACAAATTAAAAAAAAGTAAAACAAATGCAATAGGCGCCCCATTCTTGGAAATCTAAGAATTATTAAAGCTATATCTTGAAAAATAAGATAACAAATAAATAATAAAAATACAAATTAAATCCAGAAAATACAAATTATAGAAATACATTTTTAATTAGAAAAAAAGCTAATCCAAAAATATAAAATTTAGCTGAATAAGACAATCTTTATAGAATAGTTTTCAAGAACCAAGCAAAAACGAAGTTAAAATTTACAAAAAAAAATCATATTTTTCAACATATTAAAAAAAAAAAAACAAATGTAATAGCATTTTAAAGGTATATCTTGAAAAATAATATAACAAATAAATAAAAATTGTAAATTAAAACAAAAATAACAAATTTAAAAAAAAATTTGTTAATTAGAAAAAAAACTAACCCAATATTTAAAAAATTTGTAAAATCAAGCAAAGAATAAATTTAAAAAGAAGGAGGGTTAAAGAAGACGACCGATTTTTGGAAATCTGAGAAAAGCCATATCTTTAAAAATAAGATAAAAATTAAAAAAAATAAAAAAATTCAAAATAAAAAATTATTATTTTAAAAATTCTAATAAAAAAATAAAATTTTTATAAAAAAAAAGGAAACTATTTAAAAAAAAACATGCGCCCCATTTATGAAATTTGAAAGTGATCAAAGTCATATCTTAAAAAATAAGATAACAAATTAAAAAAATACAAATTTAAGAAAAAAAAGGCGACCGATTTTTGCAAATCTGAGAATGATTTAAAACATATCTTAAAAATTAAAACAAATAGAAAAAAAAAATTATACGTTAAAAAATAAAGCAAAAATTATTTATAAAATTCTAATAAAATAAATGAATTTTTTAATAAAAAAAAGGAAATTATTTAAAAAAAGCATGGGACCCCTTTTTGAAATTTGAAAGTGATCAAAGTCATATCTTAAAAAATAAGATAACAAATTAAAAAAAAATACAAATTAAAAAAAAATGCGACCGATTTTCGGAAATCTAAGAATGATTAAAAACATATCTTAAAAATTATGATAAAAAAAAAAAATTATAAATTAAAAAATAAAAATAAATTAAAAAATAAAGAAAAAATTATTTAAACAATTCTAATAAAATAAATGAATTTTTTAATAAAAAAAGGAAATTATTTTAAAAAAAGCATGCGACCCATTTATGAAATTTGAAAGTGATCAAAGTCATATCTAAAAAACAAGATAACAAATTAAAAACAATACAAATTTAAGAAAAAAAGGAGACCGATTTTTGAAAATCTGAGAATTATTAAAAACATATCTTAAAAATTAGGATAAAAAATTAAAAAAAAGAATTTAAATTAAAAAATGAAGTAAAAATTATTTTAAAAATTCTAATAAAATAAATGAATTTTTTAATAAAAAAAAAGGAAATTATTTAAAAAAAGCATGCGATCCATTTTTGAAATTTCAAATAGATCAAAGTCATATCTTAAAAAATAAGATAACAAATTTAAAAAAATACAAATTAAAGAACGATTTTCGGAGATTTTCTGAGAATGATTAAAACCATATCTTAAAAATTAAGATAACAAATTTAAAAAAAAAAAATTATACATTAAAAAATAAAAAATAAAATAATTTTTTAATAAAAAAAAGGAAATTATTAAAAAAAAAAAGGATGCGACCCATTTTTGAAATATGAAAGTGATTAATGTCATATCGTAAAAAAAATAAGATAACAAAATAAAAAAAATACAAATTAAAAAAAAAAAAAAAGAAGACCGATTTTCAAAAATTTGGGAATGATTAAAGCCATATCTTAAAAATTAAGATAACAAATTTAAAAAAAATTATACATAAAAAAATAAAGAAAAAATTATTTAAAAAATACTAATAAAAAAATTTATTTTTTAATAAATAGGAAACTATTTAAAAAAAAGAATGCGACCCATTTTTGAAATTTTTAATTACAAATTAAAAAAATACTAATTAAAAAAAATACAAAAATTTCAATTACAAAAAGGTAAATTATTAAAAAAAAGGTAAAAACTGACAGATTTTTAAAATTTAAAAGTGATTTAATGCCTAAAATTGGAAACAAAAAATTGTACCGAATAAAAAATTAAGCAACAAAAAAAAATAAATTAATTCACAAATTGAACATTTATGTTTATATTTATTTATTAAAATGGCGTAAATTTTTGTATAGCAATCTTTTATGAAATTCTAATACTGAATAACCTAATAAGGAGGAATTTATATCAAAGTAAAAAGAAAACTTTAAAAACGGCTTCAGCATTCACTTTAAGTTTTTTTAAACTAAATCTCAATAGTGGTCCATATTTGGCGCCCAACGTGGGGCCATGTTGAATGGAGGCAATAACTTTAAAAGGGCATAATTAAAATGGTCACTCAAAAATTAAGCATAATTTATTAAAATGACGTAATTTTTTCTGATCCCACCTTTTCGGAATTGCTGATCCTAAAATATTTTACAAGGAGATTTCGTAACTAGTTTAAACTTTCGGTAAATAACAAAGAAAAACTCTAAATAATCGTCGGCATTCGCTTTAAATTCTTTTGCACTACTTTCCACTAGGATTCAACAATAGCATAAGAAAAAGAACATCTCAATTGTCGTCTAAATTTGGCGCCCAACATGGGGCCACGCTGAATGAAGTCAATAGCTTTTAAATGAATAAAATATAGAACGACATGACTTGAGGTACTAGCTGAGCCACTTATAATGTAAATTTACAGAATTCTTTCCACACCCTTTCAAAAAACTACAGCAAAAGTTCTTGGAAATTTGGCAGAGTTTCTTGGAATTCTTGGTTCGTTTTAAAACCAAAAGAATGAGATAAAATCACCTTACAACAATTTAAGCAGATAAGAGAAACTAATATCAAAAATTATATTAAAACTTTAATTTGGAGCGGCTGCTGAGGAGATGTTAATATTAAACAATCTCATCAGCAATTATTAAGTGGATTTCTGGTTTGGTTAAGGCCAGGACACTAACTCAATAAAAGCAAAGGCGCTGAAAGCTAGAAACTTGTAAGGCTGCTGAGCGCTCATTAATTGCAATTATTTGGCGCCTAATGTGGGGCGATGATTTTATGCGGAGACTCTCTAAAAACTTTCACTCATCATAAGGAGACTCCCTAAAACTTTCACTCATCAGCTATTTTTAAGTTACTCCTTTGCTGAGACTTAATTTTTTTTTCCTTTTACTACTTCTATTTGTTTTTTTATTAAGATTTATTTATTTATTTTTAATAGTATTTTAAGCTTTTATATGTTGTACTATACATTTATCAAACCATTTATTAGGCAGCCCAAAAAAGTATGCTATAATTTTTTTTAAATTAATATTTCAGTATCAAATACACAAATATGAGTTTTTTTATGCCGGGCAAAATTATAAATACATTTATTTATGTATATTAAAAAGAAGCCAACTTATTCCTGAACATCAACTACGACATACTAATTTAAACTATTCCCAAATCCTGCACATATTTTCAAAGAACACTGCCAATATGTTAATTTCTACTTGACTTAACAAACAAATCCTTAAGGAATTGTTTTTATTTTTTATTATTAACTGCTTAAAAACACTTAATTACATTATGGCACATTTAAGCTAACTACAAGGACACTTCACTCCACTCCACAATCTATGAGTAAGTACTTCAATTATGAATTGAATATAAACAAACCTTACAAATTGGCCACTACCTTAAGGCTTTAAGCCCGCAGCTGCCCGGCCCAACTCATCCCCAGCGGCTGTGTGCAGCAGTCTATAGAACACAGAGCCAGTCTGTTCTTGCAACTGCCTGGGATTGCCATCCTCCACAATCTGACCCTGGTCGAGCACAATAATACGCTCGTAATCCAGTATGGTGCTCAGGCGATGCTGTAAAAGCAAAACATTGCAACAAAAGTCAATGATCGGGCAAGGGCAACAACTTACGGCAATGGTTATAATGGTGCGACCCTTAAATGCCGCATCCGCCGCTCTCAGCAAGGCACGCTCCGTGCTGCTGTCCAAGGTACTTGTTGCTTCATCCAGGACCAAGCAGACAGAGCCTCGCAAGATGGCACGTGCCAGGCAAAGTAATTGTCGATGGCCAGCGCTCAGGTTGATGCCACCATCGGTGATTTCAGTGTCTGTATTCGGATGAAAAAAAGTAAAACAAAACACAGGTAAAGCTTTTATATATATATAAAGGACATACATATACATTTATATGGTATATGGCATATAGGTATGAGTTTAAGTGTCATAAAAAGACATTTTAGTGCGTAATTAAAGTTGTATTTAATAAGTATGACATTATGGTCGCTTCACTGAAGGTATAAACGTTCCTTGTCCTCGTCCTGTTCCTTGATGCGCTCTTGCTTGGCTAAGCACGCATTTAAAACCTAACGAGGGGAATTAAGCCACCCTTACGTTAGGGTGTACGTGTGCGTATAAAATCTCAAGGATTTGTCTCTGCACTCAAAGTAAAAAAATGTGTAATTGTCTGGGGGGCGGGAAAGTTGAAACGTTAAGGTCAACCAAATGGAAAAGTGTATCAAATACTTGGAAGGGTCAACATTTTTTTTTAAATTGCGTCCAAGAAACTAATAAGCCGAAAATAAGAATTATGATATATTGATACAAAAAAATTAAAAGTGTGTGAGGTAACAAGAAGTTTTTATAAAGGGTGATTTTTTTAATAAAATTGTATCTTTCGGTTGGATTATTTGAGGCGTAGTCGCGATCAATATTGACATGAAGTAATCTTTTAAAAGTAAAATACAAAAATTTATTTCTAATCTCAAATAAAAATTGCATACACTTTTGTAAATTTTCGTAGTTTTTTTAAACGCCTAAACAATTACCCTTTATAATAAATATTTAATATGAATTTGTAGAAAGCTCTATCCTATTAGCCTTAGACGGTATAGTTGAGATATTTTTAGCATTAAATGAAACAATTCAGGCATTTTGGGTATAAAGATATAAAAGACCAAATGGCCAAAATTTGTAAACCACTTTCGCTCTTTGCACAAAATAAAAATTTATTGGAATGCAAAAGATGTATAGGCGGGATATTCGCCTTAAATAACTTGTTTGCTAAAGAATATGTTTTTAAAGAACCAAGAAAGGGATTTGCATCATATTACGCTGGCGCATTGCTCGAAAACTGGAATAGTTTCGGATGAGTAAAGCATAATTAAATAGTTTCATCATTCATGTTGATTCTTTTAAGAAGGAATGCAACCTATGTATTTATAAGTCAAAAATGTAAAAGATTTGCATTTATTGGGTTGCCCAAAAAGTAATTGCGGATTTTTTAAAAAAAAGTAAATGCATTTTTAACAAAACTTGGAATGAACTTTAATCAAATATATAATTTCCATTTTGTTCGATAACCTTTTGCCATCTTCACGGCAAATTTTATATTCCACGCTCATAGAACTTCTGGCCTTTATCTGCAAAAACTGAACCAAGTGCGATTTTATAGCCTCATCATTGCCGAAAGTTTCGCCATTTAAGGAGTTCTGCAAAGATCGAAATAAATGGTAGTCTGATGGTGCAAGGTCAGGGCTATATGGTGGAAGCATCAAAACTTCCCAGCCTAGCTCTCTCAGTTTTTGCCGGGTCATCAAAGATGTGTGTGGTCTGGCGTTGTCCTGATGGAATATGACACCTTTACGATTGATCAATTCTGGCCGTTTCTCGTTGATGGCTGCATTCAATTTGTCCAGTTGTTGACAGTAAACATCCGAATTAATCGTTTGGTTCCTTGGAAGCAGCTCAAAATATACCATACCCTTCCAATCCCACCAAACAGACAACATAACCTTCTTTTGGTGGATATCAGCCTTTGAAGTGGATCGAATTCATTGCGTTTAAGATGCATATCACAAGCGTTGATTCGGTTTGTTAAATGAATTTCTTTCAATTTATGTGGTACCCAAATATCAAGCTTTTTCACCAGTCCAAGACTTTTTATGTGATAATGAACGGTTGATTTTGGTATATTTAACTTCTCTCCTATCTCACGCTCAGTTACATGACGATCCAATTCTATTAATGCTTTGATTTGGTCATCATCAACTTCATTTGGCCGACCTGAACGTGGCTCATCTTTAAGTGAAAAATCTCCAGAACGGAATTTGCGAAACCAATTTTGACACATCCTTTCTTTTAAGGCTTTATCACCATACACATCACGTAACTTTTTAGCAACCTGCTCTGCGTTTTTTCCTTTACGGAAATAATAATATAAAATATGACGGAAATGCTCTTTTGTGGACTCCATATTAAAAAGGTCGCCAAACAAACAAATGTAAACAAAATTACGCGCACTTTATTTCTAAAGCAAGCTAATAGTGACTGGTAATAAATGTCAAAAGAAAAAATACAATTAAATAGTCCCAAGCTGTTAAAAAAATTATAAACGCCGACTATATGAAAAATCCGCAATTACTTTTTGGGCAAGCCAATAGTAATTTTTTCCAGACAAAAACTTTATGAAATATTGTTAAGGCTCCGTGGTAAAGAGATTTAAATATTTGTTTTGTAAATGAAGAAGTCAGCAACAGGTACATAGAAAGACTTTTAGACCATAATCTAGCCACAAATTTAACGATTAATAGTCAATCTTATAAAAGACTTAAGATTTCATGTCATTGATCTTTCAAATAGATTTTAATTCAACATTTTTTTTTTAATTTTTTGTTATTTTTCCTAATAATAACTATAAGTTGCCATATAGCCAACAGACATAGTCTCACCCTAGAATAGACTCTAGTTGCTAACATATATGCCAACTAATAGTTATTATAAGTATAAATAACAAAGAAAAATTTTAAAAATTCAGACTAGTTGTAGACTAGGTCTTAATGGAGACTAGTTGCTCCTGTTATAGTTTTAATAATTTTATATAATTAATTGATTGTTTTTGACAGATTGTAAATAAAACTTGAAAAAAAAAATTGAGTTTTTCCAAATTTGTCCAAAACAAGGAATGTCCACAGAAGCTTGTGTATGTAAATATATAGAATTTTATCGAGCTTTTAGGTGGCACAAGGTCAAACGTATCGCCTTATACACTATTGCGTGTATGCTTCATTGCTGCTCTTTTGTTCTTTAATAAATCATAAATGGTAAAAATAATAAGTTAAATTTCCCTTCTATATTATTATTTGGCATATTACTATCACATATGATTCTTAAAAGCCCATTAAATACTATTTGGTGTTGATACACCTTTGAAATTAGCTTAGAACTGCCGTTGACTTGAATAAAAAGTGCAGCAGAAGTTGGTCAGTTGCTCCTATATTTGTTGTTTCCATAATTAATGAATTAATATTGAATCAAATGAGCTTAAAAAATAAAATATATGGACCAGGCCAAAATCTGTATTTCCACTGGCTTGGACACTCAGCATATTTATCGCTTGAAGCAACAGAATCAATTACCAAGCTCCACAAGCGGTCCTCCTAATTAACCTATCACCTTGAATTAAGTATTATTTAATTGATAATTTTACTGCAAAGATTTGACTCTACGGGTGCTAGCAATAAAGTAGATGTAGTAACTTCCCGAATACGAAGACACGATTGTGAACCTAGAAGAGCGTCCCAAGCAGTCAACTCATGAAACGCCCGACAAAATGGTAAGTTTTTAAAATCAAGATTCTCCTATTCATCTATGAATGTTTACACTTATTTAAAGGTACTTTTGAACAATATTAAAAAAAATCAAATCAAAAATTTGATTTATTTTTTTAGTTTTCATGAAGGGACTTAGCGAAACTTTCACCCATCAGCTATTTTTACATAAATCTGTGACTTGCCCTACATTTTTCTTCTTCTTATTATTATTATTTTTTTTAAGTTGTTTATTTATTTTTAAATGTATTTCAAGCCTTTACTTATTGTACTATAAGTTTTCTAAGCCATTTACCAGGCAGCCCTAAAAAGTATGCTATACTTTCTTTAATATTTTTTAGCGTCAAATACGAAAATAAGTTAGTAATAAAAATAAACGAGCCTTTTAGTGGAAAACTAAATAAAAAATATATATTCTATAATGCTGGGAAAAATTATTTATACATTTATTTAATTTTTGTATTGTGTTGAAACCATTTTATGGTCCAAATTAAGCAATCACATTTACATTAAGCATGAATTGAACAGAAGAATACTTTCTTCTTATTTTTTAATTTGAGGAGCTATGTTTTGAATCCCGATCAATATTGAAAAAAAAAAAATACATTTTTTTTACGACTACATCAATCTGTATAAACATATTATCCTAAATGTGCAACGCCCTAAGTTACACTAGTTAACAAATTAAAGGGTCATCGAGTACACTTTCGTAAAAAAGCTGTTTTTAGTGTAATTTTAGGTCCAGAAATACGAAAATTGCAACCTTATTTTTTTTTTAAGCATCGTTTTGTAAATAATTGAGAAAAACATATTTTTGGGTTGCAATTTTCACTAAATCACATCGAGTAAACCTTCCTAAAAAATGTTTTAGGAATGGGGTCAACAAACACGAGAATTAGAACCTAATTTTTATTCTAACGAACCGTTTTCGAGATTTTTTAGAAAAAACTATTTTTGGGCGCTTTTTTAGTTACTCGTCAATATCTCATGAACAAAATTTTATATCGACATGAAAGGCAATAAATCTACAGCTCCTAACCGATTTCGAAGTCCTTAGGCTCAAAATAAATCTACAGCTCCTAACCGATTTCAAAGATCTGAGGCTCAAAATATGCGTAAAAGAATTCTCTCTCAGCCTAAAGTTTAACATAATTTAAAAAAAAATTATGGTAAAAAAAATTATTGGTAAAAAACCAAAAATTTTTAAGTTAATAAAATTGTCGAAAATTGCCCTCTTTCTAACTTTGGTTGTTTGTAACTTAATTAATTTTTTAATTAATCTGAATCATATTATATATCACCGTAAAGAGCACATCAATACCTTTGGATTCCAATTGCCCTTCATATGGATACAAAATTTTGTTCAAAATCAAGTTTTTCAAAAAATTTCGGAAATCTTTAAGAAAAAACAATATAATTCTTGTGTTTCTTAACCCAAAATTGCCTCAAAATACTTTTTTACACAAACACACACATTTTCGTGTATTTTAGAGCTATTCAGGTATCTAAATTTAATTTTTCGTATAATAAAATTTGTATAGAAAAGATAAACGAACAGTGTCGTTAATAAATTTAAAGAAATTATGTTAAAATGGAGTCTATCCTGCGAACTTATGCTACCTCCACAAAGATACCATGGGCTTAACAAGAAACATGGTGGATCTGTTGGTATGGTTGTTAAACACTCATAATTTGAAACGTACCCGTTTAAAGTGAATAAACTTCATCATTCAAAACTACTTAATTCGAGCCGCATACATCGATTTGCCATCGTTCGTAAAAATTGCATCATATGGATCTGGCTGGCTATCATATTCATTAACGCAACAATGGCCCACCATATAAAACCGTTTATATTCTGTTACCATTTCTGAGCAGAGTCTTTTATACCCTCCTGTTTACTCCCTTTTAGGAGAGGAAGAAAAAAAGTGAAGCTAGGTGATTTCAAGTTTGTTCTTCAAATAAAATGAACTAATTGGAAATTGCATTTAACTCAAATCTTCTAATATTTGCTTTATAATTTCATTAATTCAGTTTTTATAAATTTTAGATTTATTATAGTTATAGTTATAAACAGCAGTTTTTTTTAGTGCTGACAACGCCTTAGCAAGGTAATATTTATTAGTTGGAAATTGAAAGTTTTGCCAAACTGTCGAATTTGAAGCTGACTTTTAAATTGAAATTTGCCTAAAGACCATTTGTTGCTCTGGCTCTAAACTATATCTTCCCTAGAATTAATTGAAGGAACAATATTAAAATAAATAAATATTGAAATTTAAATTCACTAACTATTAACAGCAGCTTTTTTTGTTCAGTGTTGGCAACGCTTCAGCGACACATAAGTTTAAAAATTCCAAATTTTGACAGACTGCCATTTCAAATTCAGCGAGCTGCCAACTCCGAAAGCTTAGAAAACCAAATTGCAAATCCATGTAGATTAAAAAAAAAAAAACAGGAACATAAAAAGAAAACTCTTTGCAAAAACTTTCCTAAGACGATTTCGACAAGGTGGTATGGAAAATTTGCTGGACAGAAAGTTATTATAAAGAAACCATAAAAGCAGTCTAGTAAAAAAAAGTACCAATGAGTACAAATGTCCTGTAGAGCAATTCATTTGAAGCAAGTTCGATTTCTTTCTCTTTATGTCCTAACAAAGTTTGACGTGTGCAGTCCCTAGTCATATAAAAAAAACTTTCCGAAACCCATTTGCATTTAATCACTTAACTCTTTGTGTCTAGACTGCTTAATCCCAATCGAAACCCTGCAGCTATTTACTGCTGATATCCTTGCTGATACCTTTGCTTGGAAAACTTATTTAAATCCCATTTAGGAAATTTTTTTGGCCAACAAACGTTTGGCAATAAAATTGATGCAAAACTGATTGGTTTTCGCTTTAATACTTAAATTGAAACCGCAATTTGACACTTTTTAAAAAAAGCTGCCTAATCAACAAGGTTTCAGGCAAATATCCTGAACACACACACATATCTATGTCTGTGTGTGTGGAAACATGTGTATGGCCGTCACATTCAGCCAATCAACACAAGAAATCAAACATGCATGAACTTTTATAGCAAACATCAAATAGCGAGACAGAGGTTACCAGACCGCCATGTTTTCAGCCAAAAATAAACATGATTTTTTCATAAAGTAAACCGGAGCTCGCTCCTCGACCCGCTCTTCCTCTCTCCGTAGAGCTTACACTGACAAACTGACAAATTGACAGTCTGCAGTTGCTTGTTTGCTCAACGACGACAACGAGCAAAATTTCTACTAGAAATAGGAGTAAAAAAAAACACTCACATGCTCCGTGTGGCAACTTGGCAGTTAGAAAGGACTATGACTACATGTCCTGACACACAGTCACATGGTAGTAGTAGTAGTAGTACTTACCCAGACCCTGGGGCAGCTGCACTTTGACAAACTCCTTAAGCTGCGCCAATTCAAGGCAATTCCACAATTGCAAATCCGAATAATAACCATGCGGATCGAGATTTTCACGTATTGTTGCATTGAACAGATGCACATCCTGTGGTATTATTGATAATCGTGTGCGCAGTTCATCTGGCTGGATTGTCTCTATATCCACATCATCGATACGTATCTGGCCACTTGTCGTCTGTAATACACCGAATAGGGATAGGGCTAGTGAGGATTTACCGCTGCCAGTTCGGCCGCAAATGCCAATCTACAAGACAGGACACATTTCGAATGAGTTAACGAAAGAGATGGAAAGTAATAGTAATAGGATGTTGTAGAGTAGGTTAGCATGTTTCATTGGATTGTTTGCATGATTGAGTGTCCTGCTGCCTGCTGCCTGATGCGATGCTGCTGCTATAGCAGCTATCATCCATATATGTAAGCAAACATGTAGATGCAGGATACAGCAAGCAGATACAGCTACATATATGCATATACTATACTATACTATGTTATGTACTTGTGCTCAACATTGTCCTCAGCGTCAGCGCCATTTGCAATTGAAATACCGATAGACAGACACATATACACACAAATACATAGACATACATGGTTGCCATGTCTGTTGACTGTAAAATCAAATTCAAATAAAATCTGCTGTGCTAGCTCTGACTGACCCCCGGAATATCTATCTATCCACTAGCCATTGACAATCCCAACAGTATAACTGTTGAAATATGCAAGCGGCTCAGCTTAACATGGGCCCTATGCACTATGGTACAAATTGTAAATTTCGTGATTTAAAATTCAAAATATACCTTTTGAGACTCATAAGATTAGTAATCACATAATGAACGACTCAACTTCACATGGCCAAGCACTATGGAAAAAATTGTAACTTTTATTATTAAAAATATTAAAAAAAAACACTAGCTTATAAAATTATGAGAAATACTTCTGATGACTTCTAAAAGCAATAATCACATAGAAAGCGTCTCAGCTTAACATGGGCTTTGCACTATGGCACAAATCCAGACTTTCATGGTTAAAATTTAAAGATTAAAAAAATAAAGCACTAGCTTTAAAAATTAAGAATACCTTTGGAGACTTCTAAAAGCAATAATCACATATTAAATTTTGATTTCAAAATATGTATATATTTTTCCGCATAGTTAAAAAATAACAAAAAAAAATAAAGGGTATTCAATTCGTTTAATTGGGCTTATACAAAAATTATGTTGAATTCAATTCTGTTAATTGGACTAACTAAACTTTTTTTTTTATATTTTAAAAATTTATTTTTTAAATTAGTATTTGTAAAAAGAATAAAAAGCGATTATAAGTAGTATTTAATTCGGTGGACCAAGTGTCTATAACAAATTTATTTTTATGATGTTCAATAACACTGTACTACAAAATCAAAAAAAAATCAAAGAACTTTTCAAGTGTACGTTGTAGGTCTTGACGAGTAGATCACGATAGTGTGTTTCAAAATTGTCTAACACCCCCAAAATCGCAAGTTATTGCTTAAAAACCGTTTTTCGGGTACTGCGATCACTCCCACAATCACAACGTCGCCATTTTTCAACCGATTTTCGATTACTTTACGGTTTTCAAAAGAAGAAGATTTAAGCTTTAAGATGATATACACTTGTTTATACTTCATACAAAGCCACTACGAGATTTTTTGAAAGTTATCTAAGACTTACACTTTTTTTCACACTTTGAAGTCATTTTTATATAACATTTTGTTAAAACACCTTTACTTTTTTACATTTAATCTTAAAGAAATATCAATGCCGAGTAAGAAAAGTCATAGTTTACTAAACAACAAAATGTTATATAAAAAAGACGTCAAAGTGTTAAAAACGCGGAAAAAAGTGTAAATCTTAGATAACTTTCTCGTAGTTGCTTTGTATGAAGTATAAACAAATGTATATCATCTTAAAGCTTGAATCTTCTTCTTTCCAAAACCGTAAAGCAATCGAAAATCGGTTGAAAAATGCCGACGTTATTTCATGATTTTTATTTGGATGTAAAAAATAAGTCTTTTTTAACTTTTTAATGAAAGATAAGATAATAATATAATAATTTTTTCATGATTTTTATTATATTTATAAAAAAAAATGGCGTACGTAAAGTCGGGCGCGGACGACTTTAGGATACCCTGTACCACTAGCTTGCAATAAAATCCGGTTCCTTCACAAAAAACCAAAAACAGAAGAATTTTTAAGCAAAAATTTTTTTTTGACCAATCGTTCCTATGGGAGCTATATGATATAGTCAACCGATTTCAATAAAATTTGACACAGTTCTTAAATACCTTAAAAAAGATCGGAATGCCGAATTAAGTTCAAATATCTTTACAAACAAACGAAACACATCGAATTTTGTATAAAAAACGTGTTTTTGGACCGATTGGTCCTATGGGAGCTATATGATCTAGTCAACAGATTTGGATTAAATTCAGTACAGTGCTTAGGAACTATAAAAAACTCACGAATGTCAAATTTGGTCCCAATATCTTAACAAACAAACGAAACACAACAAATTTTGTTAAAAAATCGATTTTTTGGAAGATCGGACCTATGGGAGCTATATGATATAGTCAACCGATTTTGTTCAAATTTGGCACATTGCTTAAGTGCTCTAAAAAATTTCCAAACGCCAAATCTGGTTACGATATCTTTGTTATAAAACGAAATATAACGAATTTTTCTTTAAAAAAGTTATTTTGGCCGATCGGTCCTATGGGAGCTATATGATATAGTCAACCGATTTTGATCAAATTTGGTACAGTGATTGGGAACTATAAAAAACTCTCGAATACCAAATTTGGTTACGATATCTTCATAAACAAACGAATTATTCATCTAAAACTTTTTTTTGTCGAGGTCGTCTCAAACACCCCTATGGGAGCTATATAATTTAACCCCGATATCAAAAAAATAAAATAAACTTGTCTCCTATGGAATAATATGGGATCTAATGTGAAAGTTTGGTAACTCTAGCTCTTACCATCTCTGAGATCTAGGCGTTCAAACGGACGGACGGACAGACGGACATGGGTATATCGACTTCTCTATTCACCCTGATCATATTTTAGGTAACTTTGGGGTGTCTCCGACGACTCCTTCTATATGTTACATACATTTTCGGCTTGCACAAACTTAATATACCCTTGGTACCATACGGTACAGGGTACAAAAATTACATTAACTCAACTTATCGAATAGAACTGAACTATATCAACACTTCTGTAAATAATAAGTCTTATAAGAGATCCTCCTATGAGTAGTAAATATGCTAGGAAGAACTATTACTAGCGCATTAAATATACAAGGAATTTATGAAATTATGACAACAAAAAAATTCAATCTGAAAATCTTGACATAAGATTAAACATTTTTAATAATTTATTTATTTAAACAAAATCATCAAAAGTTTTATAGTTCAAAACGTTGAATATATGAATATTCAACATTCTTGAATAATCGGCTCAAAAATATATTTTAAATTTTAAATTTTTGTTAACCTCGGAATACATTTTATAATTTAAGTTGCTGTTTCTATGCCGTCTAGAATCAGGAAATATAAATTGAGCCGGAAAATATCTAAAACTTAATATTTAATATTAATTACAATTAAATAATATCACAACTAAAATAAACAGCAGGACAACGAATAGAAAGATTTAAGCCATATTTTGTGCTGTTAAATTAAATTTCTATCCCAAAAAAATTTACCAAATAATATCACAGCACGTTATACACAACTTGTGCACATCTTAAACTTGTTAGTCTGGCACTTCTGCACATCTTCCTGAAAATGTGAATACCCTTAATAATTTTAAATTTTGTTATGAACCTAAATTATCCTAACTTTACACATAAATGTAGCCGATACATTATAAACAAAAGAGATTTGTGTTAAATTTTTTTTTAGATTTTTTCAACATTTCAAATTAAATGCTTTTTGGCAGTCAAGTTTTGAGTGCAACTAATTTGACCACAAAAAGTTACATTTGCTCCACAGTGCAGCGTTGTAATGGTTATGTGTACATGTATGACTTAGTGCATGTATATGCGTGTGTGTGTGTTTGCGTGTTTGTTGCATTGACGTGTGTGTGTGTGCATGTTTGGAGCTGTGCTCTTGTGGCCTTTTATGTTGACAGCAAATCATGTTTGCTTTAGTTTGTCTACGCCTTTGCCTCGCCTCGTAGCCATTTTCACAGATTTTTATAGCCGCGCGTTTTTGGGCGCCATGTTGAATGTCTATGGGCTCTTATTGAATGCTGGCTGGGATTGTAATTAGTTTCGAGAGGCATCAGAATTTGACACTATAACCATATCATGGCTTAAAAACTATGTCAATATTTGGCAATGGATTTTTTTTGGGGGGATTGCGCAAATTAATCTGGTTTAATCTGTAATCGGTTGTGAGTCAACTTTATGTATTTACTGCGCTGTGGGCTAGGGATTTCAATAGGAAGTGGTCAATCAGGATTGCATCGCAAATCCTTTAAGGGTTTGGCTTTAAAATTTGATAGCAAAATCTCTTGGAAATTCGTGGGACTAGTAAAAAATATTATAGGTACATATATTGCACTACGGTCTCAGCTGCTTAGAGAAAAAAGCAGCAGCAATGTTAAAGCGGATTCTGGGATTCTAAGAGAAGATTTTTAGGTGAATGGGGTTCCAATAAAGCATTAGGTACATCAAAAATCATTGTTGTTCCCAGACTTGCAGCTATTTAAGAGAGGCATTTGAAATTTGGAAAAATGGCGGAACGTTATTGAAAGAAACTAATCCGAGCAAAGTCCGATATTCATTAATAAGGTTTATCAAAATAATAAATAATAATTTGAAAAACATTTAAATATGATTAGATTACTGAGAAAATGGGTCACGCTGTGGCCTGTTTTGGTTTTTCCACTGCCCTTGTAAACAGATTTACATCCATAGCGAAGCAACCTTGAAAAATAGCTCAACCAAATTGAATTCGAATGCGTATTTTTTTATGCCAAATCATGTGGCGTATTTGATTTATTTATTTACGTTTCCAGTTAACCATTTTGAATACATTTACTCTATACATAATATGTACATTCAATATGCTTCATCTAATACGAAGTGAGAATAAAATGGCGAATTTATAGGGTCGAATAAAAAAATAAACAAAAATGCTTCATCAAAGTGAGATATGTCAATATTTACTGCGGCAATGGATAAACAAAGTTAAAAACGTGCTAAAAATAAATTCTTTTAAATATTGGAAATTTATATTATTATTATCAATTGCAAATAAAGTATTTTTGAATAACTTCCATCCTTTGAGGATTTTATAAAAACACAAAAGTCGAAAGCGATCTATTCGATATTGTGATTTTTATTGTATATATTAATATTTATTTCTAAATTCCGATTATCTTTCATTTTTCTGAAATTATTTAATTCGT
This sequence comes from Chymomyza amoena, assembly GCA_037043745.1. Lineage (NCBI taxonomy): Eukaryota > Metazoa > Arthropoda > Insecta > Diptera > Drosophilidae > Chymomyza > Chymomyza amoena. Next base: position 53,845 of record JBAMAX010001638.1, read on the forward strand.
AAGCAAATAGATTTTTGATTCATTGCATTTTGAAATAAAAAATATAGGATTTATTTTTTTAAATTAAAAAAAAAAACGCATTTAAATTTTCAAAAAAAAAAAATCGAAATTTATTTTATTTATTTACTTAAACATAAGAGAATAAAAAATGTAAATAAATCAAACTTTGAAATAAAAAAATATAATTGATTTTTATATTTTTTAATAAAAAAAAAAATATTTAAGTTTATTTTAATTATTTATTTAAAAATATGATTTATTTATGTTTCTAAATTAAAAAAAAAAATTTTAAGTCTATTTTCTCTATTTAAAAATATGATTTATTTTTCTTTTAAACCAAAACAAAATATATATTTAAATTTATTTTATTTCTTCATTTAAAAAATTGATTTATTGTTATTATATTTTAAAATTAAATAAATTGTAATAATTTTTTTTAATGAAAAATATGAAAATATATCATATTTAAACTTTAATAATTTTTTTAATTGATAAATATGAAAATTAATCATAATTTTTTTAATTCCAAGATTTATTGTATTGATTAAAATTTTGTTTTTGTTCTCAACATATTTTTTTTTTTAATGTAAAATATAAATAATATTATGATCTTTAAAAAAAATTATTTAAATATATTTATTTATTTTTTTTTTTAATTGAAAATTAAAAATAAAATTATGAAAATAAATCATATTTTTTTATTTCAAAATTTCATTTTATTTAATTAATTTAAATTTTTTATATTCTCAGCCGATTTTTTTTAAATCCCTCTATTATATAAAAAAGTTTTTATACCCTGTACCGTATGGTACAAAGGGTATATTCAGTTTGTGCAAGCCGAAAATCTATATAAAATATAGAGGGAGTCGTTGGAGACACCACAAAGTTACCTAAAATATGACCAGGGGGACTAGAGAGGTCATATCCCCATGTCCGTCTGTTTGTCCGTTTGAATTCTAGATCTAGAGATGGTAAGAGATGAGCAACCAAACTTTCACATTAGATACCATATTATTATTATGGTGACAACTTTACTTTATTTTTTGATATCGGAGTTAAATTATGTAGCTCTCGTAGGGGTGTTCGACGATCTCGAAAAAAAATAAAAGTTGAGATGAATAATTCGTTTGTTATGAGAGATATCGGTACCAATTCAAAGTTTTTATAGTTCCCAGCACTGTACTGAATTTGATCAAAATCAGTTGACTATATCATATAACTCCTGGACCGATCTTCAAAAAATTAATTTTTAGACAAAATTTGTTGTGTTTCGTTTGCTCTGAAGATTTTTTTTGTTCTAAAACATTATAGTAAATTTTATTAAAATCGGTAGACTATATCATATATCTATAGGCAAATCGGTTCAAAAACGTTATTTGTTTATAAAGACTTTGAATTGATTCGGAATTCAGATCTTTTAAAGTATTAAAGCACTGCAGTCAAATTGGATCGAAATCGGCTGGCTATATCATAGCTCCATAGGAACGATCGGTAAAAAAAACAATTTTTTGCTTAAAAATTCGTCTGTTTTTGGTTTTTTATGAAGGAACCCTATAGGCTATCCCAAAGTCGTCCGCGCCTGACTTTACGTACACCATTTTTTATTTACTTTTTTTATTCTCAACCTATTTTTTTTTTTTAAATTTAAAATATAAAAATTATCTTTTAAGAAAATTAACTAGATATGCTCGTCCGTCCGTGGTTCCGTCTGTATGAACGCCTAATTGTTGGCGACAATGAGAGCTAAGATACTCATCCTATACCTATGTCGACTCGAATTAGCTTTTTTTTTCAAATCCCTATTTTGTCTAAATTGAAAGTTACAAAGCAAAAAGGTTTCAAATCTAAAGCTAGAAACTGGCCACATGGGAAGTTTACTTACCAACTCTTTAAACACTAAGAAATTTAATTTAAAACGAACTCGTTTTCATCTTAAAAGTACGAGTGACGTGACTAGATTAAACTATAAAAAAACTATAAATATTGCTTCAAAATGTTACTATGACCATAGTTAGGGTATTTATCAATTATTTTTAGTTTTTTGAATTTCTACGAAATAGTAAAGAAATATTTAGAATTTTGTTAACAAACTATTTTTTAATATTTATTTTAATGTCTAACACAATAAAAATTGTATGAATAAAATATGGATTTGTGGTTTTCATTTCAATTTTGCTCCATATTTATTTTATTTTGATATAAAATTTTCTTTTTATGAAATTTATTTTAAGCCAAATGACCTTGCTTGCATTTTTGATGACATATGAAATGAATTTTGGGTGAAAATTAAATTTTTAAAGCCATTTTATTTGGCTTAAATTTAAAGCTGCAAATTGATTTAAAGTGGGATTTTCTTAAATATATGCATAAAATATATTAAATATGTATTTAATTTTTTAATTTTCATTCATTTATCTATAAATCTATCTTATAATATCTGCTTAAAAAGTTTGTTTTTGCCTATTTTCCGCAGACGTCATAGCCATTTCCTAATTTCACTTTGGCCATTTGCAGCCGTCTTTCAAACTCTAAACTTCCCTTCAGCCTGGTCTTTATCCAAGTTGTCCTTTTTACCTACTGGCGCTGCCATTAAAACTTCAAAAACCTATCAATTTTGTTTACAACTACTTTGGAAAATTTACAATATTTGTGGGAAAAAAAGAAAAACGAAGAAAAAAATAAACAAGTTGTTCTTTTAAGTTTTTCATATCTGGCCGCAAACTTTTGAGTTCAGCTACATATTTGTACATAATGATGCACATATATACAAAATAGACTATATATAAGTACAGACACACAGACAGTCAGTCATCCATGTTTATATGTCGCTTGGTACTGACGGAATCATTTGGTTCTCGATTTGCAGACTTTCAATTTTGCAATTGACTTTTAGTATTTGGTATTTGATTTTTGTTCCCAGTTCTTTTTTTTTGCCCAACGTGTCTAGGAAGTCTTTGACTGGCTTTGGTTAGTTTGCGGCCAAAGTGCACACTCATCCATTGGTTACACTTTGTTGAGGTTAGGTTTGGTTAAGGGTCTGAGTCTGGGCTTGTTTGGCCAGCTAGGAAGGATATGCATCCAAAGTAATGCTATTTATTTGTATTTGCTGTCTTTTTTGCTAGATGATGATGCAAAATGCAATCAGCGCAACTGACTCTTTCAATGTGCCCCATTCAACTTGAATCCGGATTGGGTCTGGTTAGTTTCTAATATTAAGTATACAAACTAGAAACAATTGCATTACTAGCTTACCCTTTGACCCGCTGGTATTACTAGCGTCAGATCCTTGATAACATTCTGACTTTGTCCTTCATAGCGTAGACTGACATTTTCAAAGCTAATGTCACCGCGTTGTGGCCAGGAAATGGGTACACTTTGGTCTGCAAAATATAAACAAAGTAAAAGTTAGTCTGTGCCGATAATAGACAATAGTCAGACAAAATGGGAGGAATGAGTAAATAGTTAGGGCAAAAAAAAATTATTGAAAAGGGGAATTTCTTTTTTTATTTTTGTCCATAATTTCTTTTTTTGTACAGACTGCTAATTATTACAACGCGATTATGCAGCTAAACCATATATTATTTTTTTACTTTATTACACATATTTTTAATTTTAAATAAATTAGAATTGATTTACGTGCTCTAAATGTTTGCCATATACATAAATATAAAGTAATTAATACCAGCAAAAAATGTCGCTTTTTTGCCATAACTTACAGATCAACGTTTTAAAATACTCTTTGAGTTTTGCTGGACGCAGTTTTACTTATAATAAATATTCATTATAAAAGTATTTATAAGCTTATGTTTTTATACAAAATTGTTTTTTTATTAATTAATAGAAACCTAGTCTGTCAGCTGTATGCAATGAGCAGATATTTTGTGTTGATTAATTTTTAGCATTTAATCATAAAATTAAATGTCATAGGTTTTAGCCACTCACTTAATTATTTAAAATACATACATTTTAAATGCAACGTTCTATTTAGATACGAGCTTAAGTAATTTTTGTTTAACCACGAAGATTTGTTTACTTGAGGCTCCAGTGGACAGAACACAATAACAATTTAAAAAACACTGCACCGAGTGCTTGACAAACCGTGGCAATGTCAGCATTATTTTTAATACGAGTTTTAGATACACAATTTTACAATTTTCTGATTTGAGGACGCATTTAATTTTTAATTAAAGCCGATCACAAAACACGCGCTTGAGCCGCAAAAAAATTGAACCATTAGTGAAAAAACTAGAGATGAAACTAGTCAGCTGTTTATGCAAATAAGCCGGCGAACATGCCAAACAATCGTTAGATGGCGCTAGTAAGCAGCTGATCTTGGCATTGAAAAAATATACAGCATACTTTTGTGCGAAAATTAATTTCAAAAGGGAAAAAAGATAAACCTTCCTTTTGGCCATATATTTGTATCATTTTCATGTTTTTTGGGGCTTTTTTAATTTTAAATCTCAACCAGTGCCTAGTTGACTATTTTTTTTTATAGCTCCTGACAAAGTATTTATTGCTATTAAGACCTTATCATTTCTTTTTGAACTACTGAACCTCCTTAAATTTATTTACACAATAGTATGAGCTACATTTAATAAAATAAATCTTAATGCAAAAAAAAAAAATTATTGCACGCGATATTTTTTTGTGAAACAACTTAAATTTTTTTTTCAAATTCTTATGCATTTAATGACACATTTTTATTTTTTGCCTAAGTGTTAAAAGGCATCAAATAAAAAAAAACTACTACCAATATTTATCAAATAATGTGCCCGATTCTTTACAGATCAATGTGGGCCCAGATTCCCAAATTTTGTCCAAAAATCTGCCAATTCCATAAACATTTTTTTAGAGCAATAAAATTTTACAAATATATTCGTAAAGGATTGATTTTTCTGGGAAGATTTAGCTTTTTGTAAGATATAGATAATCTAGACCATAGAAAATTGAATTAATTAAAAATAAATATTCAAAATTTTAATTTAATCTAAAAAAAACTGTCAATTGGAATTGGACCATATTTCACACAGGCGTATTGAAAAATTTGTTTATACCCAAAATATTGACTGTTTTTTTTGTAATAACCCCAAACAGTTTTAGATTTCTAAACCAATTACAAAAAGACTACACCACTTATTAAACTGGATTTTAAAAAACAATATTTTTTTTAGCATGCTCTTTAATTTTCAAAAAAAAAATACACAAATTAAAAGTTATAATTTTTTTTGGAATGCTCTTTAAAAATCCAAAAATAAAATTTTAATACCCATTTTAAAATGTTTACGTTTTTTCGTCAAAATGGATCATTTTTACATTTATGGATTTGCAAATTCTTAATTATGCTATATAATTTTTAAATTTTACTTCTTAAATGTTCACTTTACAACTTTTGAAAAAATTGATTATTTTAGACAGCTAAGAAATATAAATTTTTTTTAATTTTTCTTTGGTCATTTTTTAAAATTTAACTTTAACTTTTTATTTGTAAGTGACTGCTTAAGATGGATAGTTTAATTATATGTGTAAAATCACATTGAATTATCATTCAATGCCTTCGCAGGCCCATTGTACAAATCTAAGATCTATCCAAAGAGCACGACCATTCAAGAAATTTAATTATTTTGACGAATAAGGTTTCTAGTGAAATCCATTTTGATTAACTCTAGGTTACAGTCACAAGTTTGCTACCAATTTCTAGATTTCTCAGTAAGTCCAAGTTTACTTTAGTTATTTTTTCGAAGAAAATCAAAAAACTTTTAGCAACTTTTCTCAAAGACAATGTAATTTTCTTTATAAAATAAGCTTTGTTGCAAAAAGCTCGCACTCTTTTTAATTACATTTAGTTATTTAACCAACTTTGGTTTCTTGAGAAATTCATTTTAGTTTGCTGTAAATGTCGCAATATTTTTAAACTTTAAATAAAATCTAAAAGTCATGTAATATTTTCTTAAAATAAGTTTCTCTTTGGCTTTCACAGCTGCACACGTTTTCCTTACAACTTTTCCCAGTTATCGATTAGTAGCTCATCTATCGAATATTGACTCAGCCAGCAACCCCTGAACTATATAATAACGCTTAGTCACACTATTTATGTACTTTCCAGCTGAGTTAAGCCCAAAGCCTTGGCTATAACCAACTATTTACCAAGTGTCATAAATCAATTGACATTCAATGAGCCATAAAATATCTTTAAGCTAATTCAGAAGTACAGTCACGCATAAACATGCCCACACACACACGCACTCTCATATACAGATACTTACAGCGCTTTACGGGCGTACGTTGACGTCGACGTCGACGCCTTGCAGGCTCATTAGGCAGGTTAACCTTGTCGCCAAATGCTGCCACTTTCTTATCTTTAATCGCCGTCAACGAGATGGCAACGCTGTTTGCCTGCAACTTGTCAACAACTGTCGAGGAGGCGTCGTCGCCTGGCGTCGTCGTCATTGCCGTGTGCAAGTTTGGCTGATTGGTTGTGTCCGTCTCCAACGACGTCACCTCCTCTGCATTGGTTGCATTTAATTTATCAGAGTCTTCGTCGGCGTCGACGTCTCCATCAACATCAATAGCAGCTGGCGTTGCGCCTGGACAAACTTTGTCAACGACAGGCGACAACAACAACGACAACGAAGATGAAGACGAGGACGACGATGTCGTCGAGGAGCTATCAACTTCATTGCTGTTCTCCGTAGCCAACTTCTCCGCACGCTCATCAAGCTGTGCATAGTGTGCAATACGTTCGACGGAGCCCGCATACATCTCCATATCGGCCAAAAGTCTTACAACCCAATTAAGGTAAATCGGCACCAACAACGTGTAGTTTATGGCCAGACCCACCAGGGAGGGTGTCGGTGACAGTGTCAGTGTAGTCAGTGCCTCCTTGGAGCCGTTTTTATTGATGGCAAAACTTGCCACCTCCCTGGCATAGCGAGTGCAACTGACGCTGGCCGTAACCAGTGCGGTCACAATGGCAGCAAAAACAATGCAGCCACCTAGGTAATCCTGCAAAGAGTTGGTAAGGAAGTAAGGAAACACATCATCAGTCTGTGGCTTGCTGCTGTTTGGCCAAAATATTTTCTCTATATGAGTTTTTAATTAGTAGGAAGTGAGAGACAGTGTTGGTGCAAATCTTTGGCACTGTTTGCACATCTTAAAGGTTTTGTTAGCTTTGTTTTTAGTTGGTTCAACAAAAAGTTGCAGCAGCTTCATCGTTCATCTTAATGAAACTTTTCTCTAAGCCGACGCATTGGTCAGAGTTGGCCCCTAACAATTGAAAAGTTTAGTTTAGTTGGGTTACGTTTTTTTTTTTTGTGCCAACTATCAAAAAAGGTAAAAGGGCATGGAAAGCTTAAGGGATATCTAGGACACAAGACATGCATCAACTAAGTTGGCGCATATGTTTGGTGTGCTTTTAAGTTCTTAAGCTGGATTCTTAAAAAAAAATAGTAAGCGTGTTAATAAGGGATGGGCATATGAAAGCTTAAGATATATCTTAAGAGCTCTATAAACTCCTAAATGGGTCAACTGAGTTTTGACCACGTCCAACTAAAATTTTTTTTCTGATTAAATAATTGTCTTTTAGTAAGCTTATCTAATTTTTTCAATCAATTTTTTAGATCAAATAGTTTTTATTACAGTCATTCAAGTAAAATTGATATTGAAAAAAAAAACTATTTATTAGTCAAGGATAAAAAATGTATTAGACCTTTAAAACTTTTCATACCAGCCACTTAAAGGGTGTTTTTTTTAGCATGGCCAAGCCTTACAACATATGAATATTTTTAAAAACAGCTTTGTCAAGTAAAACCTATAGGGTGCTTTTTTTGCTGCTTCAACTTAAAATCGGTGTCTTTTTTATGGTCATATTATGCTTAGATATGCAAAATTAAATAATCCTGATTCAGTCAGACCAACAGACTATGGTCTAGCGAGCATTTGACATTTCAAGAGCAATCAATGCAGCTTTAACAATTCAAAGTACAAACATTTATTACATTTTGATGATTATCCCATTATAAAGATTTTTTTTATTTCCCTACACTCAAATAAAGGCAGAAATTAACTACCTAGAAGAGCTTATAGGACAATGTTGCTGTCGTCTTATGATATTTTTATCAGGACAGCTATATTTAATGCAGCTTGAACTAAATATTTCAGAGTCACAATCTTAAAATTACTCCAAATACGACGTTGAGGAATTTACAACCTTTATCATTTCGTAGTGTCCAAATTGCATGAATATGGCTTCTGTTCAGTGCGACATTAATCCCAGTATATTTGCTCAATTTTCTAAAAGACATGGTCATGATCACCCAATAATCTGTAACTAAATAACAGTCACTGATCTTTACTTTATTGAATTTTTTCAACAATTGTGTAATAAATCAATTCAAAAGACAAAATGGATAAAAAATCACAATATGTAAAATATGCTGAGTATTGTTTTCAAATAACAACAAAAAACCTCTAAACTTTTTATTCATTTTTTTACTTTTTTATTTCAAATAGTATAATAGCGTCTAAGGTCAAGTTATTCGTTGTAATTAATATCAAATAAATTATTTTTTTTAAATATTTTAAATAATGATTATCAAATTCAATATTAGGTAGATAAAAAGAATATTGGACCATAGCAATAATCTAGCCATACATTTAGGAGATAATAGTCAAACCTATAGAACAATGGAAATATTTCATGCCCTTGATCTGTCAGATTTCAATTCCGAATTAATTAATTTTATTTTTGTTATTTAAACTGGTAAAAACTGCTATTTCATTTATATAGCAGCTAGTTTATTGAAAGAATTTTTAATTTACTGATTTACTGATTCTTCTTGACAGATTGTAAATCAAAATTGAAAAAAAAAACAATAATTATAATAGAAGTTTCCAATTTTTTTGTTTACACTACCTCTGCTGTGAAATGACTACTTAAAATAATTCTCTTAATCATTTGGCCAACGAAATTTGTTGACCTTTCGTAGAACTATATATCTCTATAGAGAAGTCTTAAAAAAAACAAATTAATTCCGTTCGGATTCGGCTATAAACTCAAAGTCCTTGTTCTCTTCGAACAGCTATTGATAGAAATTCCCAGGCGACTGACAAAATAGTCAGTCAAAGAATTATTATTATATATTGCTATAATACGAAAAGACAAAAAAATTGTTTTGATAAATGTTTAAACTAAGACAATAATGTTTGAGCAAAATAGTGATAATCTCCAAATCATAAAAAAATAAACCTTTATATTGTAATTTAATTTAAATCTCATTGCAAATCTTTATTTTTTCAATTTTTGAAACCGAATAGGATCGCTAAAAAATAGACGTGCCAAAGTTCGACGTGACTATACAAAAATCTTTAAAAAGGAAATTCCCAGCACTAATTAATCTTTAAAAATCATGAAAACTTTAACATTTTGCGAGGCATCGAATTTTTTTCATTACAAAAAGGTGACGTAAAAAAGTTACGTCATTTTTTGGTATTCCAATTACACTGTTGTTTCATCGTTTGTACTGCAAGTATTCAAAACCCACTAAAAAACCCTCTATAAAGCATATATACTGTTAATCTGTTTTTTTCCGCCATTATCATCCGCTAGGAATTAATTCAAAAATATAAATATTTGCAGAGGCACAAAAAATCACCCTGTACTAGTACTTTTATTTTTAATCTACTTCTACCATTAAGCTATTACTTTTCAAATGCTTTAGAAATAACCAGTATCTTTATTATTACCCTATTTTTCTATTGAACTAAAATTTGTTAATATCTTTAAAAACCACAGTGTACCTCTGCAATGCATCTTTATTTCTTATTTGGTATTTTTTGTTTGCATAATTAAAAACTAGGAATTACTTCAAGAATATAAAGGTTTCAAGAGACAGAGTTCATCATTGGCAAAAAAAAAATCACCCTGTACTAGATGCTTTATTTCTAATATTTATACCCTGTACCGTATGGTCCAAGGGTATATTAAGTTTGTGCAAGCCGAAAATGTATGTAACATATAGAAGGAGACGTCGGAGACACCCCAAAGTTACCTAAAATATGATCAGGGTGAATAGAGAAGTCGATATACCCATGTCCGTCTGTCCGTCTGTCCGTCTGTCCGTCCGTCTGTCCGTCCGTCCGTCCGTGTGAACGCCTAGATCTCAGAGATGGTAAGAGCTAGAGTTACCAAACTTTCACATTAGATCCCATATTATTCCATAGGAGGCAAGTTTATTTTATTTTTTTGATGGGGTGTTTGAGACGTCCTCGAAAAAAAAAAGCGTTTTAGATGAATAATTCGTTTGTTTATGAAGATATCGTAACGAAATTTGGCAATCGAAAGTTTTTTATAGTTCCCAATCACTGTACCAAATTTGATCAAAATCGGTTGACTATATCATACAGCTCCCATAGGACCGATCGGCCAAAATAACTTTTTAAAGAAAAATTGGCTACATTTCGTTTTTTAATAAAGATATCCTAACCAGATTTGGCGTTTGGAAATTTTTTAGACCACTTAAGCAATGTGCCAAATTTGAACAAAATCGGTGGACTATATCATATAGCTCCCATAGGTCCGATCTTCCAAAACATCGATTTTTTAACAAAATTTGTTGTGTTTCGTTTGTTTGTTAAGATATTGGGACCAAATTTGACATTCGTGAGTATTTTATAGTTCCTAAGCACTGTACCAAATTTAATCCAAACCGTTTGACTAGATCATATAGCTCCCATAGGACCAATCGGTCCAAAAACACGTTTTTTATACAAAATACGATGTGTTTTGTTTGTTTGTAAAGATATTTGAAATAACTTTGGCGTTCATATCTTTTTTAAGGTATTTAAGCACTGTGTCAAATTTTATTGAAATCGGTTGACTATATCATATAGCTCCCATAGGAACGATCGGTCAAAAAAAAATTTTGCTTAAAAATTCTTCTGTTTTTGGTTTTTTGTGAAGAAATCGGACTTTATTACAAGCTAGTGGTACAGGGTATCCTAAAGTCGTCCGCGCCCGACTTTACGTCCGCCATTTTTTATATTATCTTATATATAAAATTCTCGTGTCACAATGTTATGTTCGTTCTAAGCTTAGGATCTCACGAACGGCTGAACCGATTTGGCTAATTTTGGTCTTGAAATGTTCGTGGAAGTCTAAGGATTGTTTAGGGTTGAGAAAATATAACAAAATTGCGATGAAAATACTAAAAAGGACAATTTGATTTTCCAATACAATTTTTTTTTTAATTTAGGTTGGCATTGTGTACATTGTCAGATTAACTAATATTTTTTAGTTAATAGTTTTTGTCGTAAGGAAACACAAAAATTATAAACGATTCATGTTTTGATTTCTGTGTAAAATACATATGATCAGATCAATATTTGCACATAATGCCGCCAAAAAGACGTAACATTGGCAGACGTTCGCGTAGAACTCAATTGCAATCATCCCGAAGAACAGCTGAAGCTGAGGAACAACGTTTACAAAGGAATGAGTTGAATCGATTAAGAGAAGCAAGATCACATTTTGCTCATACATGCTCGAATGAGAATGAGACGAAATCGGGATTATCAGAATATATGCAGAACAGAATTTAATCCAAAGAACATTCAGGCAAATGCGCAATGCATCCAATCTGCACAGAGCTGCATTCGAATATAACAATACGACCGATTATAGCTCGCGTCAATCTGTTGTAATTGGAACAATGAACAAGGTATGTGACCAGTGCCAAGCACTGAAATTTCCCAATGAAACAGCAGGCCTGCTTATTATCAAAAGCAGTGTATTCGGAGAGGTTCGCTGCTGGATGTATTCGGTAGAATGGCAGAAGAGAGGATTACCTCAGAAAATACTACCGCATGAAATTGATGATGTGATATCGGCGGAAATCCCAGTTCAAACAAATGATCCAGAATTGTTCGAGGTTATCACAAAGAATATGATCCACGGACCATATGGTGTGCTCAACCCAACTTCACCATGCATGATCGACGGCAAATGCTTCAAAAGATATCCAAGGGCATTGACTTCGGACACTGTTACGGGCTACGATGGATACCCATTATATCGCCGTAGATCAACAGAAGACAATGGCAGATCAACCACAGTCAAAGTGCAAAAACAAGAAATTGAAATTGACAATCGTTGGGTTGTTCCATTTTCGCCATTATTATCAAAAACGTATAAAGCCCACATTAACGTCGAGTATTGCAACTCAGTAAAATCAATAAAATATATCTGCAAATACGTCAATAAGGGAAGCGATATGGCGATTTTGGGTGTGAGAGCCGACAATGTGAATGACGAAATTTCACAATATGAAATAGGATGTTGCATTAGCAGAAACGAGGCAATATGGCGAATTTTCTCATTCCAAATTCACGAACGACACCCAACCGTTGTCCATTTAGCAGTTCATCTAGAAAATAGTCAACGTGTTTCTAGACGAGCGAGCGGAGCGAGCGTGCCGAAGGCCGGCTAGTCTTATATATAAAATTCTCGTGTCACAATGTTATGTTCGTTCTAAGCTTAGGATCTCACGAACGGCTGAACCGATTTGGCTAATTTTGGTCTTGAAATGTTCGTGGAAGTCCAAGGATTGTTTAGGGTTGAGAAAATATAACAAAATTGCGACGAAAATACTAAAAAGGACAATTTGATTTTCCAATACAATTTTTTTTTTAATTTAGGTTGGCATTGTGTACATTATTAACTAATATTTTTTAGTTAATAGTTTTTGTCGAAAGGAAACACAAAAATTATAAACGATTCATGTTTTGATTTCTGTGTAAAATACATATGATCAGATCAATATTTGCACATAATGCCGCCAAAAAGACGTAACATTGGGAGACGTTCGCTTAGAACTCAATTGCAATCATCCCGAAGAACAGCTGAAGCTGAGGAACAACGTTTACAAAGGAATGAGTTGAATCGATTAAGAGAAGCAAGATCACATTTTGCTCATACATGCTCGAATGAGAATGAGACGAAATCGGGATTATCAGAATATATGCAGAACAGAATTTAATCCAAAGAACATTCAGGCAAATGCGCAATGCATCCAATCTGCACAGAGCTGCATTCGAATATAACAATACGACCGATTATAGCTCGCGTCAATCTGTTGTAATTGGAACAATGAACAAGGTATGTGACCAGTGCCAAGCACTGAAATTTCCCAATGAAACAGCAGGCCTGCTTATTATCAAAAGCAGTGTATTCGGAGAGGTTCGCTGCTGGATGTATTCGGTAGAATGGCAGAAGAGAGGATTACCTCAGAAAATACTACCGCATGAAATTGATGATGTGATATCGGCGGAAATCCCAGTTCAAACAAATGATCCAGAATTGTTCGAGGTTATCACAAAGAATATGATCCACGGACCATATGGTGTGCTCAACCCAACTTCACCATGCATGATCGACGGCAAATGCTTCAAAAGATATCCAAGGGCATTGACTTCGGACACTGTTACGGGCTACGATGGATACCCATTATATCGCCGTAGATCAACAGAAGACAATGGCAGATCAACCACAGTCAAAGTGCAAAAACAAGAAATTGAAATTGACAATCGTTGGGTTGTTCCATTTTCGCCATTATTATCAAAAACGTATAAAGCCCACATTAACGTCGAGTATTGCAACTCAGTAAAATCAATAAAATATATCTGCAAATACGTCAATAAGGGAAGCGATATGGCGATTTTGGGTGTGAGAGCCGACAATGTGAATGACGAAATTTCACAATATGAAATAGGATGTTGCATTAGCAGAAACGAGGCAATATGGCGAATTTTCTCATTCCAAATTCACGAACGACACCCAACCGTTGTCCATTTAGCAGTTCATCTAGAAAATAGTCAACGTGTTTCTAGACGAGCGAGCGGAGCGAGCGTGCCGAAGGCCGGCTAGTATGTTATATATATTTAAATATTTTACTTTTCAAACGCCTAAAAAGCACCCTATTATTGTATTTATATAGTTCCGTTTTAGCTTTCAAAGTACTTAAACGCATTATTAATCACCCTATAAATATAACTTCTTTCTTTAAATCGTTATTTAAGTAACTGCAACTGCATTAAAAATCACCCTATTAACGCACATTTATTGCTTTATTTATTGCTTATTCATCGCTTTAAAAGTCAACCTATATAATATAGCCTTTAGGTTAATCTAATTCCAATATTGTACTATTCGCATTCTATTTACCTTAAACATGTTGCAAAACATTCATTGAGCTAATTAGTCCAAAAGTCAACACGAAGTCAAACCTGGTCTATATGGCCCACCTGGCCCACACTTCTACTATTGTTTGGTTATATTATTGAACCACATTGTCAATATATTGAATAACATAATCAATTTTGCGAGCCAATGGAGCCACAATTGCACACGTCATCACAATGTTTATCAAATTGTTGGCCATCAATGGACACTCAGCATCCATAACAGGCACTTGAACAATGAATGAACTATACACAAAGATGCACTCCCAGACTCCAACCCACTCCCCCACCTCATTCATTCCATCTGTTCATCATCAAACATATGCAAGTCTTTTTGCATGCCAACACATATATCGACCTTTCAGACTGTTCGGACAGACTTTGCCAACTTTGACCACCAAAGCTTATACATACCATGTTAAACCTCACCAATCCATGAACCTGAACCCAAAACAACCAAAGTCATCCACGATGCGTCTCTGTCTTAGTAACATGCCAATTGAATGCACAAACAAGCTCACAAATACACAACAAAATTCACACAGGACGAATGTGTACACATAACTGGCATACATGTTCCTGCCCAGGACACCGTAGAGAGGACTCAAAGGACTTACCAAGGATATGCCCAGCCAACGACTGCTCGTATTCAATATGGTAAATGCAATTGTATTCGCCTCGAGACGTTTGAAGAGTATCTCGGTGAAACGTGCCTCCTGATTGTACGCACGTATTGTGGTCACACCTTGTATTGTCTCCGAGAGATGCGATATCACTGGAGAGTTTGTTGAGTTTTCAATGCGTTGCAATTCACTGGAAGAGACAATGAAAATTTTAAACTGTGAAATGGGTGAGTTGTATAAAGGACCACAATTAAATGAGTGTGTGACAAGGTGAAAAGGTCATAGATTAAGGATTGAATGTGTGAAACGGATAACGTTTATAATTTGTGTTAATATTCATGACAATAGTCTTGAAATATTTTTTATACTCTATACAATGGGTATACTAGATTTGTGCAATGTATGTAAAGGACATCATAACCAGATCTTTCCGGATTTTATTTAACGTGGTATGTTCCTTTGCAGGATTAACTGCTTGAGTGTACATACAACACAATGAGTCTGGATTAATGCGCCAACTAAAGCCCCTCAGAACAATCAGCCGAGACTGTTATTTCTTTGGTACCAATTTGAAAGCTGTTGTCGGTCATGCAATTCCTCCTTGGTGAGGGGCGAGATGTATCAATCATCTCTTCTGGCTTATGGCTAGCAACACCCGGTTGAGATCGCAACACCCGGTTGAGATCGCAACACCACACCGAGCCAAGCTGACTCTACGCGCGATGTGTCGGTTTCAACCACAGCCATCACGATACTCCCACAAGGGGCCAACCACAATGAGTACGCTTGGACGTGTACTCAACCCGTGGTACCGAATTAAGTACTCGGTTTGCCCTCCCCATTTAGTCCCGACAGACCCGCATTTGGGGAGCCCCGCCAGTTTTGGCATCGAATGCCCGGGAACTGGTGACCCATCTGCCGTCTGTGGTCCGATCATCCGCCGACGCCGCATAAATACGACTTCGCGAATGCTGCCAGCAGCCCCATCCTCTCCGGTGTCGCCTACACTCCAGGGAAATTACAGTGTCCATCCGCTTCATATATTCCTAGTCCATCAAGGCACCGCACATCTGCATACAGCGGGCATACACAAAGGATGTGTTGCCAATCCTCAAGCTCAGCGCCGCATAAGCTGGCGGGCGTGTTGCTCAAGCGCCTAGTATGCAGGAAAGCATTAAACGATCCATGGCCAGTCAGAAAGAATCCGACACGTGTGTTGAAGCCAAAGTCACGTCTGCTGAACACGAAGCTTGCCTCTGGGATAAATCGGTGAGTGACACGCCCGTGTCGGTCTCCTTCATCCCATCTGTGCTGCCACGCACGTAGCAGATCCTCGACTAGCAGGGCCATTTTGTCCGTCCAACTAAGATTCGCCAAATCTCGGTCAGACAGCCAATTGCCTTCCACAAGCGGGTAGTCACGCCTAAGTTTGAACCTAATTGCTTTTTCATAGCACCTGCATGGCGTCAGTGGATACTGTACGACACACAGGCACACAGCCACGCAGGATGAGCCGCTGGCAGAACAGCAGTTGCCTCCTGGCGTTTGCTCTTCTCATCACCAGGGCATAGCACACTGAGGTAACAAAAAGTATGTAAAGGACAGAAGGAGGCGTCGCAGACAAGTTCTTTATACCAAAATGCTTATCATAGCCTTGGACAGCGATTGAGCCAAGTCCCTCCGTACCTCAGCCTAGATCTCGGAGACAATAAAAGCTAAAGACACCAAACACCATTGTCATATCATTCACCTTTTGACAGCTGTTAAAAACTCAACTTTATCGATACCATTATCTCTGTACCAAATCCAAGCCAGCTTCTATTTGCTCATCTCAAAGCTCTCTAGTTAAGTCTACTTCCGTTTAAAGACTCAGTTCCCTTAAAGCTCCCTCTAAAATAATCTACCACAATGGCATCGAGCTATTCTGCCCGCATACAAAATTACAAAAAGTTGCTCCTCTGCTGAGAATTTGCACAAAATATGCTTAAAAGACAATTAGAAGCCACAAATAGATAGAAATCTACTAATAGTGCCACTCATTCTATTTGTATCTAAACAAGTCCCATACACACACACACCAACACACACACAGTGACAACGACAAAGCCAAACAAAATGGCTGAAGCACAAAACAAAACAAAATGGTTGCAAAAATAACAGCTCAGCTCAAAATGATACTGGCAAATGCAAAAATCTTTTGCTTTTGTTTCGGACTGTTGCTTGACTGGTTATAAGCAAGTTTAACTGCTTATGGCCAAAAACTTTGGCCAGAAAATGTTACTTAAAACTTGCATCTGCCTGGACGCCATTCCTGCCAGAGCGTTAACGTGACAACAACGATAGCCTGTGGCTAAGTCCAACCAAAAATGGTAAGAGTTGATGGTAAGAGATGATGATGACGATGAGGATTCTGCTAGCTTGTTGTTTAGTAAACTTTTACCAAACAAACTTACAAAATGAAAGCCACAAAAATTATTAAACCTTTTAAATGATAGATAGCACAAAATAAAGGGCTCAGACAATGGGCGTGGCAAGAAATACTTTCTTGCAACTTAAGCTTTATTACTTACAGACAAAAAGTAAGAAAAACGAAAATGGATAAAAAGTTGTGGAGTCGAAATCTAATCGTCATCCAATAAAACAAACAAAATAAATATAGATAAACGGAGTGTGTACAAAACATATAGTTGGGAACTAAAAATTATTTGCTGGGATCAGCTCCTTAGATTCTGAGAATTGTTTAAAGCTACTTATGAAATATAAATTACAATAAGATAGTTGCCTACACTGAGAAAAAAATTCAGTTTAAAATTTAAACTTGAATTCAGAATTTGCAATCTTGAAAAGTAATTCTTAAAATAAGAATTTTGTACTGAAAATATGCTCGAATTACTGATTAGGAAAAATGTATTCAAAACAAAAAAATCCGGTTTTACTTAAAATGAGCATAACAATTCTTAATTTGAGTTCGACCACAACAACAACGACTCGAAAATAAATCCGAAAAATCGAATAATAAGTAAGAATATTCTTAAATTAAGAAAAAGTAAATGTTAAATATAATATAAATGTAAAATTAAATCCTGATTCACTTGAAAAAAGAATGAATAAGCGTATGTATATTAAGTTTGAAGCACAACAAAGACACTAAAATGAATTCGAAAAATCTAATATTCTTAGGTTAAGAAAAATTATCCTACTTATATTAATCCCAACAAACAAACTTTAAAAATCCCCGTTATTTGTGCATAAATTCCTAAATTAAGAAAAAGTGATCGAAAAATACTTAAACAAATCTATAGATAAAACCTATCGATATGCTGGTCACCCTATGTCTTGTAGAAACCTTAGTAGTTTGAAGTATTTTTGGTAGCAGTTTGATTCCAATTGTAAATTATAACTTTTGGCTGGTGCAGTAAATCCGAAAAAAAATATTGTTTTTAAGATCTTATTTTTACCTTTTTATCAGTGATTCCTTTACCTTCTTCTATAAGATTTATTTATAGTTTTATTAATGATAATTCTGACAATGTTGGAAATAGTTAAAATAAAAAAGTTTACCCTCTGAATGAAAAATATTTCTACGAATTCTATAATGCCTGAGCAATCCAATATTTTCGGATGTACGTAGATTTAAAAAAAAAATGTATATCAAAAGAAACGCTCTCAATTTATGATTGATAAGATTGCAATTCTTGGTTGAAGAAAATTGTATCCTTGAAGACAATTTATTTATGTATATATTTTATAAGCCATTTCTTAAGTCAATGCATCTATTTCAAAATATACCCCAAAGAGTAGAACAATAAACGGAATAAATCGGTTTTAGGGATAAAAAACTATTTCTTCTTATAGTCGAAATAATTAGTTTTAGTTGTAGCTTGAGGATTAGCAAATTATTATAAATGCTTTTTTTATACGAATTTTTTCACTTTTTTAATCAGTTCTATGAATTATCTTTCTAAGTATCAAGTATTATATTGAAAGTTTTAAGAGGTTGACGAGAAATTTTTCTTAAAGAAGAAACTCAATTCAAAAGCCTTCTTTTTTGGTAACCCTGGTTTCTGTGGTCTCAAATTTCAGAGCATTTATTTATCCATTGAGAAAACTGACCTTTACGAAATTGAAAAAGATGCTTCAAGATAAATCATGAGATTAATATTTCCAACAAAAATTTACTGTCAAGAAGAATTCTCATAATTTTAAATTGATGGATTGGAGCAAAGAAATTTTCAAGACTTAGAGCAAAGCAACTTTTTAGATAATTGGAATGATCGAGGCAGGAGCCAATTGGGGTTTAAGTGTAAAAATCCGAATCTTTTTACTGATTCGTCTCATCATTCTTCTGTATTAAGCTTTAAAGGTCAGCCAAATTCTACAAATGAAGTTCGCGGATAAACCATTGGCCTGGAACCTTAAACGAAAAATTTCGCATGACAAACTAAAATTTGTTGGCTAAAAGTGTTCGATGAATTGAGGAATTCAACAATGCTGATCACACAAGGCACTTTTCGAAAACCTTAATCGTCGAATTAATTACTCATCCGCAACGTAGTCCTGACTTTTTTCATTCTTGGAAATTCTAAACAACTGCAAAAGCAAAATCTACTTGCATTTTTTTTCCACGTTACCCAAATATAAAAATCCAAGACCAAAAGTTCAAAGGTGTCCCATTAGGCCATTTTCGAAAATACAAATCGTTGAATTAATTGGAAATCCGCAATGTAATCCTGATTTGTTTAGGACCTTTTTTAATGTCCCAAAATTTATCTATGGCTCCAGAAGCTATAGATGCTACTACAAGTCTTAATTTGGCGATACCTCATTCGAAAAGATAAAGAATTTAAGTTTAACGAAAGCAAAAGCTTCTTGGAATTTTTTCTGCGTTCCCCAAATATAAAAATCTTAGACCGAAAGTTCATAAGTGTTCAATTTTTAATTTGATCTCATAGATTTTGTTAATTTGTACAAAAGTAGGTTATCCTAAATTTCGATTTCATTTTGAGTTATCGAAAAATTAATATTAAGGACGGTTTATTTGGTTTATTTTGACTGATGAATAACTCGCATAAATTAATATATATGTATATATATTTTTTTTCTTAGTTTTTGTCGAAATTAACAGTTTTATGAATTTTTTCTGCGTTACTCATTAGGCCCTTTTCGAGAACCCAAACCGATGATAGATTTATAGTTCGCATTGTAAACCTGAGTAATTGAGAAAATTGTTTGTTCCCATAAAATCTTAACAACTTTTAATCTATTTGATCATCTATAATTTGCAAGTCTTAATTTAGAGATATTAGGTTGTCAAAAAGTCTTGCGGTATTTCCGCAAGCTTGTCTTTGCAAGCGCGTAGTTCTAGTTGTATTCGTCGCATCGGTTCACGCTAGAGCTTTTTGGAAAGCTCTTTTCACGTGCTAACACGTGTTTGATTAATTGTTGTTTGCTTTTAGTCGTTCGTGAGTTATAGCGTCGCAAACATGGACCAAAATAAAGAGAAAATACGGCATATTTTACAGTACTACTACGATAAAGGCAAAAATGCATCTCATGCTGCCAATAAAATTTGTGCAGTTTATGGACCCGATACAGTCTCCATTTCCACCGCACAACGATGGTTTCAACGTTTTCGTTCTGGTGCAGAGGTGATCGAAGATGCGCCACGGTTCGGAAGGCCTGTTGTCGAAAATTGCGATAAAATCGCTGAATTGATCGAAAGAGACCGGCATAGTAGCAGCCGTAGCATCGGCCAAGAGCCGGGCATGAGTCATCAAACCGTTATAAACCATTTGAAGAAGCTTGGATTGAAAAAGAAGCTCGATGTATGGGTGCCACACGACTTGACGCAAAAAAACATTTTTGACCGTATGGATGCATGCGAATCGCTTCTGAATCGCAACAAAATCGACCCGTTTTTGAAGCGGATGGTGACTGGCGATGAAAAGTGGGTCACTTACGACAACGTGAAGCGTAAACGGTCGTGGTCGAAAAGCGGGGAAGCTGCCCAGACGGTGGCCAAGCCTGGATTGACGGCCAGGAAGGTTCTTCTGTGTGTTTGGTGGGATTGGCAGGGAATCATCCACTATGAGCTGCTCCCCTATGGTCAAACGCTCAATTCGGACCTGTACTGCCAACAACTGGACCGCTTGAATGCAGCACTCATGCAGAAGAGGCCATCTTTGATCAACAGAGGCCGAATTGTCTTCCATCAGGACAACGCCAGGCCACACACATCTTTGGTGACGCGCCAGAAGCTCCGGGAGCTCGGATGGGAGGTTCTTTTGCATCCACCGTATAGTCCGGATCTCGCACCAAGTGATTACCACCTATTTCTGTCCATGACGAACGCGCTTGGTAATCGGAAGTTGTCCACAAGAGAGTCCTGTGAAAATTGGCTCTCCGAGTTTTTTGACAATAGGGAAGCGAGCTTCTATAAGAGGGGCATTATGAAGTTGGCATCTCGTTGGGAACTCGTCATCGAACAAAACGGCGCATATTTGACTTAAATCGCATTATTATAACCAATTTTATGAACAATTGAAAATTCAATAAAAATACCGCAAGACTTTTTTGACAACCTAATATCTCGTTCGGGAAGGCAACGGGTTTCAGAATTTAAAATTAGAATTAGTAAAACCAAAAACTTTTCATATTTTTTTTTCAGCGTTCCCCAAATATAAAAAATCAAGACCGAAACTTGAGAAATGTCCACCTTCTAAGTCAATGTCTTCGATTTTAATGATTTTTACAGACGCGGCGGTTACTTCCCAATTCCACGTATCTCATGAGGAGTTTCGATTATTTTACGAGTTATCGAGCTATAATAATTTAATTTTAAGGCAATTTTTTTTTTTGAGTTATCCACAAATCAATATTTATTGTTTACTTTTTTTTTAATTGAAAAAAATTGTAAAACTTTTAATTGCAAGGATTGATAAAACTTTGAATAAATAAAAAGAATACCATTACATTCCCGATTTTTTGTAACAGTTTATAACCAAATAAAGTAAGATTATTAAGCCTATGTAATCTTTGGTTCTCAATAGCATAAGCTTTTTATTGCAAATCCATTCTAATTATGGGTTTTTTTTAACTAGAAATCACAATGAACTGCGATGTTACTGTGTGATATCGTCCGAACAACCTAAATAAACACCTACAAGTTTTTCTAATAATACAAAAGATTTTCATCCACTCTGCCAAACTGCCATAATTAGTTTAACTCTAAAATTCAAACCCACTCCAGTATAGGCTAACCTTTCTACCTGCACTCTTTTATAAAGCACCGTCCCATAAACAAAATTTTCCAGCAAATCCACACCATTAGAAAATTCACGTCTAAACGCTTTAGGAAATTCTCGCGATACGCTGAAAAGTATGCAATGAAAAATGTTTGCAACAAATAACAACATACTTACCGGGCCGAACACCTGTAGAATTTTTGGATGACATAATAGGCGCCACAAATTGGCAACGTTAGTGCCAAAAACCAGGGAGTCACACTCACATTTATCAAAATGGCGCACAAACAAAGCAAGGTAAATTGCAGCAAGCGTTGACTTGTTGCAGCGATTTTCTGTAAATGAAAATATATGTTCAGAAATAAAATGTCGGGGTTAGGGTTTGTGTATGTGTGTGTGCGTGTGTGTGTGTGTGTGTGTGTGTGTGTAAAAGTGACGGGGTGTGTTTTTTGGCTGACATTTTAAAATGACTTTGGCTCGTTTGCGGGCACTTTTCGGCCAACAAAATTGACAAATGACTAAATTTTCTATAGAATGTTGTACGTTGCACAGAGTGTTGCGTTATTGTTGTTGTTGTTACTGTTGTTGTTGGGGAATTTCTGTTTGCTAAAATTTATACGATATACTTTGCGCAAGTGTGTGTAATTCTATGCACATATGTCATTACACTACAAGTCAGTACAATAGAATACTTTGGTTTTAAGTGTTAGCAAGGTAATAATTTCTAAGAATTAAAAACAAATTTTTTAAGAAGCATTAACTTAATAAAAAAATATAAGAACAAACATTTACTTAAACTCTACAAAAATTTAAGTTTTTGTTAGGGCAAGACGATATATTTTTGTTGAAATTAAATTATTTTATTAATACTGGGTCTTTTAGGCTAGGTTGATTTTTCAACATTCAATATCTATTGCATTCAAATTTAATTTAATATTTTCTGGTATATTACAAAATCTACAAATATATTTTTAAGTATATAAAAACTGAATATGTGTTTCTACGAAAGATTTAAAATTTTTTTATAATCTTTAAAGTCGCTTTAATCAATTGATAATTAAAAAGTTAAGGTAATCGTTAATTTTAAGAATTGTTAATGCAAATTGCTACGGTTAAACTGAAACCGCGTATCGAATAATTAAAAAAAAAATATTGATAAAAAAATTTTATGAAACATACAAAACTAAAAAAAAATGCAATTTCTGTGTTAAATTTCTTGTTGAGTTTAGTATATAAATAAATAAATAAAAAAAATGGCGGACGTAAAGTCGGGCGCGGACGACTTTAGGATACCCTGTACCACTAGCTTGTAATAAAGTCCGATTTCTTCACAAAAACCAAAAACAGAAGAATTTTTAAGCAAAAATGATATAGTCCGTATGGTACCAAGGGTATATTAAGTTTGTGCAAGCCGAAAATGTATGTTACATATAGAAGGAGACGTCGGAGACACCCCAAACCTAAAATATGATCAGGGTGAATAGAGAAGTCGATATACCCATGTCCGTCTGTCCGTCTGTCCGTCTGTCCGTCCGTCCGTCTGTCCGTCTGTCCGTCCGTGTGAACGCCTAGATCTCAGAGATGGTAAGAGCTAGAGTTACCAAACTTTCACATTAGATCCCATATTATTCCATAGGAGGCAAGTTTATTTTATTTTTTTGATATCGGGGATAAATTATATAGCTCCCATGGGGGTGTTTGAGACGACCTCGACAAAAAAAAGCGTTTTAGATGAATAATTCGTTTGTTTATGAAGATATCGTAACAAAATTTGGTATTCGAAAGTTTTTTATAGTTCCCAATCACTGTACCAAATATGATCGAAATCGGTTGAATATATCATATAGCTCCCATAGGACCGATCGGCCAAAATAACTTTTTTAAAGAAAAATTCGCTATATTTCGTTTTTTAATAAAGATATCCTAACCAGATTTGGCGTTTGGAAATTTTTTAGACCACTTAAGCAATGTGCCAAATTTGAACAAAATCGGTTGACTATATCATATAGCTCCCATAGGTCCGATCTTCCAAAAAATCGATTTTTTAACAAAATTTGTTGTGTTTCGTTTGTTTGTTAAGATATTGGGACCAAATTTAACATTCGTGAGTATTTTATAGTTCCTAAGCACTGTACCAAATTTAATCCAAATCGTTTTACTAGATCATATAGCTCCCATAGGACCAATCGGTCCAAAAACACATTTTTTATACAAAATTTGATGTGTTTTGTTTGTTTGTAAAGATATTTGAAATAAATTTGGCATTCAGATCTTTTTTAAGGTATTTAAGGACGTGGCAAATTTTATTGAAATCGGTTGACTATATCATATAGCTCCCATAGGAACAATCGGTCAAAAACAAAATTGTTGCTTAAAAATTCTTCTGTTTTTGGTTTTTGTGAAGAAATCGGACTTTATTACAAGCTAGTGGTACAGGGTATCCTAAAGTCGTCCGCGCCCGACTTTACGTCCGCCATTTTTTTAATATATAAATGAATTAAGACTCTTTTCTCTATTTTTTCTATTTTGTGAGAAAACGCTTGCATGCAAATTTTTATTTAGTACATTTTTTTTTAAAAACGATATTTTTCAAATTATCCCTCAATTAAAAATTAATTCGACGCAAGTTTCGTATACAAATCGAAATTTAAAAATTTTTTTTTTCAAGTATTAAAAACTTTAATTTAGTTTTTTTCCTATTTAAAACAGAATTTTTTTCCGAATTTTTTTTCGATTGAAAATAGAATTTCATTAAGTTTTAACTTTTTTAAAATAATATTTTATTAATAAATCAATTAACAGACCATAAGGCTAACATCTCAAAAATAATATTTTTAACCTAAATTCAGTTAAAGTTTTTTAAGAAATCTTAAAAGTATGCAATATTGTGAATCTTAAGTAGATTTCTAATTTATTAAGCAATAAAATAATAAAAATAAATAATGAAAAATTGTTCTGAAAAATCTTTTCATTTTGCATTTTAAATGAAATATTAAATTCTTACCCACCTTTTTTAAGAGAATATTTTTTTTTTTGCAAGCTAATTTGTTGATGTAAAGATCTCAAAAGGTAAATCGATTTTTTGATTGAAACTATTAGAACTACACAAAAAAAAAATGTATTCCATGAATTGGATAACACTAGTCGACAAATTTCACACTTTTTTTTCTCCAGAGATGAGGCTTATATTTTATGTTAGGGCAATGTTTCAGCATTCAAAATCCGTATTTTTTATTATCTTCTTATACCCTGTTTTTTTCTAGGACTATTTTAGTGAAAAAGGACCTTTTTCAAAAAACGCTTTCACATTTGATGTCATAAAATCTGTACTGATTCGAATTTTTCAAATTTTTTTCCCTGAAAAGTAGAATAAAGTACCTTTCCATAATGTCCCAAATCATAAAAATCGGTTGTCTAAAGAAAAACTACAGCCGAAACTGTGTGCCCGAAATGCCAAAAAACACAGCATTTTCGTGACTTTTTCTACAAAAAAAGCCATTTATTTTAGAAAAAGTCTTAGACACCTGATTTTATTATTTAAGGTTATTGGTCATGATATGTAGATGCGATTTCTATATAATTTTATCTTTCTATGATAAAAGATGACCAACTTATTGCATTTTTAGTAAAATTAGAAAAAAAAATTTTTTTAGCAATTTTTTTTTTTCGTGTCTTTTAACTGCATTTAGCCTTTGAAAAGTGGTTCACTCTTCTATAATTAAATTTTTTTTTGAAAGTTGATGTTAGTAGCTTTCAAATAAGCAACTTTTCGAAGAATTCGAGCTGCACATTGAACACCACAAGCTGAATCCATCATGAAGAGTACACGAAAAATTATGATTTTCCCAAATAAATACAATATTTTTGCATTATAATGGTGCTTCAAAAAAAAATATTTTTTTTTAAATTTAATATTTTATCTGTCATGGTAAAAAAAATTCGTGTCAATATCTTTATGTATTTAGAAGATATGGCTTATCAAAAAATAGTTTAAAAATGAAAAGCCCGATATTCAGTTATCGATAAGTAATCGGAATTTTGCAATAAAATTTGGCGTGGTTACTATTGGCTAGCAGCTCTACCAATTGTGTAAAAATTATCAAAATCGGAGAAGGTCGCCAAATAAGTGGCCCGCTTCACTTATTTTCGCCGATATATATAAAAAAAGAATTTATAAAAAATATCCATCGGTCTGCGGCGATATTTGCTACACTTATGAGTGACCCTAACTTTTTTACACGGACAAGAGACGAGATTTTGTCATAATAATTATTTCATATTTCTATTCAAGTGGCTTGGAGTGTACAAATGCGTATGAGTGTGTGTGTGAGTTGGAAGCTTTACATTTGACAAATGTGTGTCACAAGCGCTGCATCAGCCATGTTTCATAATCAAATTTTATTTTACAGCCAAGCTTATTTTGCAGTGTTGTGCAATTTGCTTTTGTGAGTGTTTTGTAATTGATGATAGTGTTGTTGTTGTTGTTGTTGGGTTTTTAGTTTTTGTATGTAAAATGCTGATAAGAAAAAAGTACCGTGCACAATGGAAATCCAATTTAAAACATATGTTTGCATTTAAATAAATTTCAAAGCATTTTTGAATGCTTTTCGAAGATTTGTCAATTTTAAAATTTATTTTTAGTAAATTAAAATATTGTTTAATTATTGAACTTTTATTGTATTGTTGGCTAAAATAAATCGTTTGAAAATAAACTATGGAATTGTTGTATAAACTAAAAACACGGACATATAAAAGAATTGATTTTTGAGTTTAGGGGGTCAGACAAGATTGCTTCATGATTTGGGCTTGTTGAATTTAGATACAAGAAAAATACCAACATCTAAGGGATCTGATAAAATCTCTTTATATTCAATAAACCGAGTTTCGTACTATTAAGTTTATGATGACTTTTTTGGACCTGTTTGGATTCGGAGGCATAGTCTAGGCTTCGATTTTTGTATGAGATCTTTTAACCCCCGACGCAAAAAGAGGGGTGTTATAAGTTTGACGTGTCTGTCTGTTTGTCTGTTTGTTTGTCTGTCTGTCTATGGCATCGTAGCTCCCGAACGCATGCAGTGATTTCAATTTAGTTTTTTTTTGTATTAAAGGTGACTTATGTGCGAGTGTTCCTAGACATGTTTGATAAAAATCGGTTGAGCCGTTTAAAAGTTGTGGGGAGTGAAAGTGGGGAGAAAAACATCAACTTTGTCCGATTGGCTTAAAATTTGGTCCTATTGTAGCTGACGACGTCACTGATTTGAATCTGAGGTTATTTTTGCTCTATCTCTTCTCGTTTAGAAGTTATGGCCATTTGAAGTTAAAAACATCAACTTTGTCCGATTGGCTTAAAATTTGTCTGTCTGACTGTCTGTCTGTCTGTGGCATCGTAACTCCCGAACGCATGCAGTGATTTCAATTTATTTTTTTTTTGTATTAAAGGTGACTTATGTGCGAGTGTTCCTAGACATGATGAAAATCGGTCGAGCCGTTTAAAAGTTGTGGTGGAGTGAAAGTGGGGAGAATGCGTAAAAAAAAGCAAACGAGCTTGACCTTAAATGTAATCTATACCTTAACAAGAATCTAAATTATAGTAAGTATATTATAATATACTAAAGTCTAACTTAACCTAACCTACCTATAAAAAGTATGAAATAAAAATTAAATTAAAAATTTAAAAAAACCCCCGAACTTAAGTAATTTTCATTTAAAAAGTGAAAAATAATAAAAGAAACTTAATGTTAAAGTACCTAAGAATCTATTAATAATTTAAAAAATACGTCGCGTTGGGGGACCGCTCCTAAACTAACAATTTAAATACAAATAGTCTAATTAAGCAACAAAGATTAACTTAAAAACAAAATTAAGAAAATACTTCAAAACTTTCATAGAATTACTTCAAAAAATTTGCATGTAAGATACGACCGTCAACGACGTCTGCCCTCGCGTGTCCCCCAACGCGACGTATTTTTTTTAGAATTATTAATAGATTCTTAGGTACTTTAACATTAAGTTTCTTTTATTATTTTTCACTTTTTAAATGAAAATTACTTAAGTTCGGGGTTTTTTAAATTTTTAATTTAATTTTTTTTACTTTTTAAATGAAAATTACTTAAGTTCTTGCCGAAAAAAAATTGTTTTTTCTAATTTTACTAAAAATTCAATAAGTCGGTCATCTTTTATCATAAAAAGATAAAATTATACAGAAATCGCATCTACATATCATGACCAATAACTTAAAATAATAAAATTTTCAGGTGTCAAAAACTTTTTCTAAAATAAATGTCTTTTTTTGTAGAAAAAGTCACCAAATTGCTGTGTTTTTTGGCATTTCGGGCACACAGTTTCGGCTGTAGTTTTTTTTATTTAGACAACCGATTTTTATGACTTGGGATACTATGGAAAGGTACTCCATTTTACTTTTCAGGAAAAAAAAAAATTTGAAAAAGTTCGAATCAGTACAGATTTTATGACATCATATGTGAAACCGTTTTTTGAAAAAGGTCCTTTTTCACTAAAATAGTCCTAGAAAAAAAACAGGCTATAAGATAATAAACAAAAATACGGATTTTGAATGCTAAAACATTCCCTAACATAATATATAAGTCTCATCTCTGGAGATTTTTCATCGTCGACTAGTGTTATGTAAATCTCTACTTAATGAATTATTCTCAAAAATATTTTTTTCAATTTTAAGTAAAATATTTTAAATTTTATAAAAATATTTTTTTAAATTAATTTTTAGTTTTATAAAAATATGTTTTCCAGCTTTCAATAAAATAAATAATAGTTCTTAAATTAATAAAACTATTTTTCCCAGTTTTTATTAAAATATTTTTAGATGATTTCAATTTTTTATATACAAAGAAGCCATCCAAATCCCACAGTATCTACTAGTCACTTCTTCCAGATATATGTATGGATTACCCATCAATCAAACTACCGCATGACCCTTCCTCTATTATTTCAAGAGCTCATCGCTCCTAAGAGTTTATTCACACTTATTAGCACAATAAACGCTTCAAAAACTATAAAATCCTCAAAACTCACAAAACAATGTCAACAAACCCATATATATCCTGTAGGAACCACAACCTATGCAAAATGCGTGCCTATCAGCCACATATCTAAACCACATTTACTAACAACAATTACGGAGATGCCAATGTGCTCATATTTCATGGCATCCTAAACCAAAAAATACTAAAAAGCGTATAATAGCATCAAGTACGAAAATATACGAAAAGTTAAAGGTATCGACTTATAGATGTTCTTTAAATATAAAAAATTAAATTGTGAACTAATCTAATATTTCATGAATTTCTACAGTAGAATATTTATTCAAACAAGCTATGACTCGTTAAAGAAAAACCAACAAAGTAATCAGTTATTTATATTCCGATTCATAATCGGAAATTTTCGTTTCTATTGATAAGAAAAGTTTTCCGCCAAGCTGGCTATTTCATTGCACAACTTTTGACCAAGCTAATAAATTATATTTAATGGAAAGCTAGATAACTAAATACTGGGAAAAGAATTGATTCAATTTCATCAAAAAGAAAAAACTTTTCAGTTATTCATTTTTTACGAACCAAAATTTTATACTTCTGTAGGCACCCCTGTAAAATCCCAAAATCGGAAAATAAGGAGTAAAACTTCTCTATTATGACAAAATTGTATTTATTTAGCCTTCAGAGCGGACAGGCAGAATATCGTAATGTTAATACCACCCAAATCGGAGGAGTTCTATTAAAAAAAAAGGATTTTGGGTTTTTTACCACTAGCATGATGAAAGTTTAAATACGAAAGTTCAAACAGCAAAATCAATGCATTAACCCCCACCAGATCGAAAGAAAAAATCGTATCCTAACCAAATATTAAACGAAATCTAATCCAGTCCTCTAGAATTCCAAGCATACGTTTAAATGACTCAGTTCCATTGCCTATATAAAGTCGAAGTATTCAACGAGCTTAAATTAAAAACTCATATCATTGAACTAGATCATAAACGGAACAACACAAATTATTCAGGTTATGGTTCCAACAGCTGGTTCTAGTAAATTTCCAGAAAGCATATTCGAATACCAAATATATAAAAATGATAGCTCATGAGTGGATAGAACTAGATCATAAGCTGTTGCAAAATAGTTCCGGGTTCCAGAAACTGCAACTTTTGCAGATATTAACAATATTAATTGTATTTCCTGCTAGACTTGAAATTTCTCAGAAGATGCAATTCCCGAAACTTATAGTTTGAACTATATCTCAAGGTAAAGGTATCTGCTTAAATAGTTCCTTTTCCATAAGGTTTATAGCAAGAAAAAAAATAGTCATATCTAGATAATAAGAAATAGAAATGTCTAAAAAATGTTAAAGTTTGAGATCCTTTATGAAAACTGCTAGACTAAAAGCTTCTCAGTAGGTCCAATTCGAATAAAATTTAAGAAAATATTTTTTTTTTTCAACTAAATCCCTATATCATTCTGCTTTCTGTTGCAAAAAAAAAAGATATATTATAGAAAAAAAAACGAAAATTAAAAAATACTTCATTTTTGAACCAGATCGTGAGCACAAGAATGTAAATTTCTCAATTTGTGGTTCGTAT
Source organism: Chymomyza amoena (assembly GCA_037043745.1). NCBI lineage: Eukaryota > Metazoa > Arthropoda > Insecta > Diptera > Drosophilidae > Chymomyza > Chymomyza amoena. The sequence goes on from JBAMAX010001638.1 coordinate 84,549, forward strand.
GATTCCGGCTCCGAAAACTTCAAACTGTTGTTTAACTCATTTCCTTAGTAAAATGGTATACCTAAACTGAAAACGAAGCTCGAAAATTTTTTCTTGAAACAAATTTCGGAATATTTTGAAAATACAATTTTTGAAATAAAAAAAAGCGCCTCTCTCTCTAAACTATAGATACTGTATTGCTTATTTTTAATTATTCTTTCATATGAAATTTTGCGAAATTTTCAGCACATTTTTAAGAAAAATTTAATTTCGACTTCAAGTTTAAGAATTTTTCAATTTGGTTTGCATATTCTGGATTTTCAATATGGATATGACTAAAAAGTTTTTAGGAAGTAACATTTTCTAAAATTTTTGAACGAGTCTTGTTTTAATTTTTGAAATCTATTATGGCCATTCATATTGGAATTCTTGTCATATTTTTTACTTAGACGGTGCTAACCAGATCATGATCAAAAGAATACAAGTTTTTCAACATGTAGTTACAATGGCCTGCTAGAATAGTACCGGTTCCAAAAAACTTCAGACTTAAGGCAGGTAACCAATTTCCTGCAGCAAACAAATTTAATTATTATACCAAAGAAAGAAAATTAAAAAATACTCATATCTTGAACCAGATCAAACGGATATAAATTTTGGAGCTTGTGGTTTCAAAAAAATTTGAGGCGCTGTAAATTTTAAATGTTAATGTTTGAGATCTTATGTGGACACTGCTACCCTAAAGCTTCTCGAAAGATTCATATTCAAAAAACTAAAATGATTTATATACTTTGAGCTAGATCGTGAGCTAAGACTGCTGCCTGCTTACATAATTCCTACTGCGGAATAAAATGAAATATTTTAGCAAAAGAACAAAAATTTAAAAATACTCATGTCGAACCAGATCATTAGTAAAAGTAGTATAAATCTCTCAGCTTGTGGCTTTAATGGTTCCGGTTCCGCAAACTAGAGCTGTTGTAGTTACTTATTATTTTAATGTTTGGGATCTATTATGGCCATTCATTTTGGAATTCTTGTCAAATTGGGAGATGTTTTTAAAACTTTGGGCCAGCCCTAAAGTTCCGTCTACATTACTGGATCTCTGTTTTTGGAAGGCGTTTAGAGTTATGTCTGCTGCTGCCACCTTATTTTGTCAGATAAATCTAGTTACCCAAATTGTTTCCCACTTTTCTTCGTTTAACCAAATTCTTATAATAAGATCAAACTCAAAAGAGAGATTTTCTTGGCCCCTGCCGTGGAGTTGCTTAATTTGCTCTAAGGGGATGTATTAATCTAGCCTAAATTTCGAACGAATCTAACTTTTTCCCATAAAAAATATTAAAAAACAAATTCGCTCCGCATCCACCTTCTCTCGCTAACTTGCAATCACCTCTACTCTGTGCCACCTTAGCCATATTTTACACCCATTTCACTTCTACGTCACAAACAATACCGCAAATGTGACATAACCACAAAAATGCACTTCATAAGCAATGCTGGTTATAATAACAAATCCCTCCCCTTCCAAAAAATCTACCCAAATTATGTGTAACCACAAATATGCCACACCCATGTGTGTGTTTGTTTGTGTGTGTGTGCTTTTGTTGCATTGTATTGTGTTGTGTTGTGTTATGTTGTGCATTATAACAAATCTCACCTTATCAATGATCGCCATATCGTTGCTGAAACGATTCACAATACGTCCGAGGGGTGTCACTTGGAAAAAATGCAACGTTTTATGCAAAATCGTTTGCAACAGTTTATCGTGCAAATTACGGCGGGCATTACAGCCGGCCCATTGTCCGGCCGGTGTTGATATCATGGCCATTATAATGCAAACACACGAAATTGTTGCATACATGTAAAAATAGTACGTGACTTCGTCACGGTTGGGCATGTTGTTGTCGTCCTCCGACGATCTGGCGCTGGTGCTGGAGGAATTCAAGCTGGAACTGATGGCTTCCATATTGGTAACATGGTCGCTCCAGTTTTGTAGCCAAATGTCCGTGTAGACACGCAAACATTGCCAAATTAGTGCGGTGATAAAAAAGACAATGATTATGGGCAGACCGGAGGCGCGTATATAGAGCAAATATATGTGATGCGATATTTGACCATATTTGCGTTCAACATCGTTGCAAGTTGCAGCTCTTGTTGTTGTATTTGTTGTTCCTGCTCCAGGCATATCATTTGTTGTTGTTGTTGCACCTGACTGCAAGTGTGTCACGTTTGGCACGTCAATGTCGTCGTTCTCTTTGTCATTGCCGCTGTTGTTGTTGCTGCTTTTGTGTGCATCACCGTCATCGTCGTCATTGTTGTTGTTGTTGTTGCAACCATTTGTTGGCAATGCTTTGTAGTCAATATTGACATCTGTAAAAACAAAAAAGGAATAAAGAAGCGTGCAACAAAAAATACATAAAAAAAAAAGAAAACAACAAAATGGCGTAATGGTCATAGTCGAATTTTATATACGCTTGACATGAGGCAATAAACCACAGTGGGACACCCATTTAGGCTTATTTCATAAAAAGATCGGGTGTTTTATTGCGATTTTTTTTTGAATGGAGACACAGACTGGAGAATAAACCAGCTGCAAGCATTATATCCTCATACTATTTACTGCTGCTACTGTCGTCCTTCTCCTCCTAGTGGGGCATTGGAGACTCCTATCCTATCCCCATACTAATTAAAAAAAAAAAAATATTATTATCATCATAATACCATAATAGACCTTCACGAACAACTTAATCCCATTGACACTTGAAGGGTCATCTTCACTAGTATTAAATTTTGGCTAAACAGATGGAACCTAGGTGTAAACACTCGTAAGTACATAACATTATCTTTACCCCCAAGCAAAAGAGTTTCGAATCATCTCCCAAGCAACAGCAAAGTACTTGGGGATTACCTTATTTTTTTAATTTTTGTTGGTTTTCCTCACAAAAGAGAGTGAACACCTGAAGATCTTACCCATATTTTAGGACAAAAAACCATCTGCCGTCTTTATGAAGGGCATTAACTCTTTCATTGGAATTTGACTTAGCTGGAACGGGGTAATCCGTTAATCTCCCAAATATGTGAGTCTGTCCCAAACTATTGCTGAACAGTCACACAAGATGAGCTTGGTCGTCTTGTCATCTTCAAAACAGATCCTGCGCTCTGAAGAGTCTGATAGACCCATTTTATGTAGGTGATAACTTACAGTATGCTGCTCAAATAAGCACGGAGTCTTAGGTTCGCTCTACCTTTCTATAATTCTGTTGATACCCGACGATAAGATAAGAACTTTAGGTTAGGTATCTCCTATATTCCCCTAAGGCCCAAACAGTGGGAGTTTCCTTATACAAAAGTCTGGTATGAAAGACCCAACTAGACAGGAAACAGAAAACTAAAAAAAAATTAATTGATTATAAAGCATCAAGTTGGGATAAGTTTGGAATATAAAGTACGATTATAAAAGTCAAAATCTAAGCAAGATCTATGGCATGCAGAAGAAGAAGGACACGTGCCCAAATCTAGAGTCTAATGTCGCCGTTTAGAAGGCGATTTACAGACTCAACAAGGCGTTTAGCTCAGACCAAGAATTAGGGTAAGATCAGTTGGACCTTTCTCATACAAAAAATTAGCGTTCTGGCCTTGCTTCAGTTTTATCCATTATTAGCTCTCTGGTAGTTCAAGATGCACTTAGGCGGTGACTAAACTGCTTGAAATACTTAGGGTATTTGCAAAGTTAAGAAGTTAAAAAATTATTGGTGTATTATTTGTGTTTCTTTAAAATGTGACCGCTAGAGGGCGCTATGGAGTTGTGCTGTTGTGATCAGAGTAATATAATTATCGGCCGTGCTCCCGATCGCAAATCCGAACAACTTATTCGGACTCGTTTTGAAACCAAATGCTTGGTGTTCCCAATTTTATGAAAACTACGAGCTGTTAAAATAATCTGGCAAGAATAGGTTTAAAAGAGTACGAATTCTATACTGAAATAATTTTTTAAATATACTTTGATGTTCTTAGATTATAGTTATACCAATTTCAAGTTAAATATTTAATGCCAATAACACTGTCCTACAAAATTGAAAAAAAACAAAGAACTTTTCAAGTGACCTAGTGTACGTTGTAGGTCTTGACGAGTAGATCACGATAGTGTTTTTCAAAATTGTATAACACCCCCAAAATCGCAAGTTATCGCTTAAAAAGTTATGATATCGAAAATCGGTTGAAAAATGGCGACGTTGTGATAGTGGGAGTGATCGCAGTACCCGAAAAACGGTTTTTAAGCGATAACTTCCGATTTTGGGGGTGTTAGACAATTTTGAAAAACACTATCGTGATCTACTCGTCAAGACCTACAACGTACACAAGGTCACTTCAAAAGTTCTAAATCACTGTTGGACAGTGTAATTTACCATTGACTTAACCCATCGCTTTATCGATGACTGATAGGTGCGACAGAATTGCCAAGCTATATAAAAAAATTTCCCTTCTATTTTATTTTAATGACTATTGCCGAAAAACTAATATTTTTGATTAATTTATATAAAAGAGATAATAACAAATTAGAGGCAAGTAGGATGAATGGGAAATAATTATTCGTGAATTTTTTGAAGTGACAAACAATTTTTTTTTTGGGTGAATCCGGAATGCTATATCGGTGACTTTAGATTTTTTGGAGTGTATCCAGAAGTGTCAAAAATTATAATAACTTGGCGAGTCATTACAAAGATTTTAATTCTTTATTTTTGGCTAAAAAAAAAAAGATATAATACATTAAATTAAATTAGTGTAAAAAAATTAAAGCTGCCTAGTGGAAAGGGTTGAAAAAATTTTATTTTTTAAAAGAGAGGAAATCTTCAAAAATATGTAAAATTTTCACGCTTTTGGCTTCTTTAAGCCAATTATTGGTACTCAGTGACTCTTGAAAATCCGGTTTCGTTCATAGTCCAAATATTTGCAAAATAATTATTTGGTTCAACGAAAAAATGCAAAATGACGCTTAATTCAGTGATTCTGGAGTCTGATTCACCCTCAAATCGATTTTTTCGAAATGGAGTTGTCCAATTCTGGTGACTTCGAAAAATAGGATCGAACCACTTTCGTAAGAAAAATCTGTTAAGGCTTAAGCTCAACATAATTTTTTTTTTTCTAGTTAATAAAAAACAAACTAACAATTTTTGAATCTTGTAAAATGATCGAAAATTAATTATTTTTCGATTTTGGTTCCTTGTAACTAAAATATTTTTTACTTAATCTGTACATATCTTATGATTTCCAAGGTCTCTAGACTAATCTAATCATCTTTCATGACGATACATAAATTGTTATTCATGCAGATATTAATGAATAACGGAAATGAGCTGCCCATAGAAACTTTGTTTTTGAAATTACCTCAAAAACGGTGACTTAAAAAAAAAGGTATTGCATTTTCTGAAGCATGCCATTTGCTTGACTCCAAGATATGACCAATAAAATACACGTTTTTAAGTTAAGGTTAATTTTTCGTGCTAAGCTAGGGTGATCATTTAAAAAAAAATCCCAAAAAGTGTTTTTGGAAAAAATCTCGAAAATGGAACATAAGAAAAAAATTTAATGCCTTTTTCATATTTTTGAACATAAAATCATACTCACTCGACGACTCTTAAATTTGTTAATTTGTGTAATTTATATTTCTCTGAATTATGACCACTAGATGGCGGAAACAAGTTATTACCGCTAGATGGCACTAACAATTTATAATATTAACTATTGTTAAAAAAAATTAATAATAATAATAAGAAAGGATTGATATTAATAATAATAAACTTCTGAGGCTTGACCTCTAGCAAGGAAACTTTACTGTGTTAATACAAAAAATGGGCATCTTTTGAGCGATTTCGATACTTTTCGCTCATATGGCCTCTAAATGCATCCGTCCAAGGCAAAGCACATGTCTAAATATAAGTCCAATCGGTTTTTAATCCAATCAATTTAGCCACGAACCACTTTATTGTCTGTTAAATACTTCCATCTCCTCAATTACATTCATTCGGATATACTTAATATACCCTTATCCTTACCCTCTATGAGTAACGACCATACAAAAACAAAAAAGATGAGCATTTATAAAAAAGGAGAGCTCCGGGAAAGGAACCCAACCCAACCAAACAAGCGAACCGAACCATATGAGTGAGCAGTAAAATATTTGTGTTATTTTTGCATCAATTGCCAATGCAACCTGTACGGGTATCAATGCGCTTCGTTTCCTACTGTTTGTTTCAATAAAAATTCAATTTTATATGTATGCAAATACACACACAGATACACTTACACAGATACTCTCACACACACACACACACATACACCCATATCGTGGGGCACAAAGTACGTTTTTTCATTATTCATATATATCGGGTTGCATTTGTATGCGTGCATGTGTGTGTGTGGGATGCTGTCTGTTTTTTTTTTTTTGTGCTTTATTAATATTTATTTCATTTATCAATGTGCAACATGTTGCAAACAACATTTAGCTGGGCGTGGCACGTTTGATAAGTTCAATTTAAAGAAATTAATTATTTCTTGGCCCAAGTAAAATTGCATAAATTCGTAAGGCATGCACAGAATTTTAGCAGGCACTGTAAATGGATTGCATAAAAAGATTTTATATGGAATTTTTTGTGTCATTGCATTTTTTACTAAGGAATAAATTTAATAAATATAATAAAAGTTGTACATGTTAAAATTTTTAGTAAGACTACAACGAAGATTAAATATTGTTGAAATTGAATTAAAAATTTAAGCTACAAATTATTATTTATTTAAGACATTTTAGAATAAAATATTTGGATTCAATCAGCTATGAGTTGTTAGACAAAGAAATTACTTCGAATCGTTTTTAGATTTTAAAAATTTGAATTTTTAGTTTAAATGAGTTGCATAATATTTTTCTTTAATTATGTACATCAAAGTCAAAAAATAGGAAAAAAAAATTTGGAATATTTTGATTGGAAGTAAATACTTAGTTTTTTTTGTAGAACGTTAGATAAAGTTGTCTCTAGACGATTTTGATTTCATTATACGCCTGGACCATGGAAAAAATTTAGAAAAATTTGTTCACTTCTTTTCAAAACTAACGATATTAGATACACTAATATAGCAAAATTAAAAAAAAAAAAATTTTTTTCCTTAAAATGGTTTTATTAATTTCCTTAGCAAAAAAGGTAATCCAACAATTTTCAATGGAACGGATTTCGAGGTATTTAAAAAATAATTTCGAAATTAAAAATAGTTACTTTAATTGGAAGCAATTATCTATATTTATTCTAAACTGAACTGGAAAATTTTTTTTTCTAAATTTTTTTGTAAATAATTGATTTTCTTATCGATTATATTTGAAACATATTTTTGGCAAATTTATACCTTGGACGCCAGAAGTAAATTCATATGAAATTTTTCGTAATTTTTTGCGAAATTTTTAAAAAATTTATTTTTGAACGTGAATTTAAAAATCAAAAAATATATTTTCAAAATGTTTTTTTCATGGCTCGTAAATTTTGATCGATTACGAAAAAAAATTTGTAATTGCTTATCAAAATCAGAAAAAAAAATGTAAAATAAGAATTTTCTTAACAGAAAAAATTATAAATTTATCTTTAAATAATTTTTTACAAAACTGTAGATAATTAATTTCCCTATCATTTATGCTTGAAAATTATTTTTGTGAACATTTCATAGTTTGGACGCTACTAGTGAAATGTTTCGTAGATCTTGTCGAGTAGATTTTACGAGAGTATTTTACAGAAAATGTCTAACACCCCTAAAATCGCAAGTTTTTGCTTATTATCCGTATTTTCTTGTATTGGCAATCACGCCTATTATAACAATGTAAGGCTATTATCCAAGAGGTATATTTTCGAAAATTTAATTTTAAGTTTATTTAAATCGGAAAGAAACGTAGAATTCAAGAACAATTTTGAAGATGATTTAAATTTGTTTTTAAATTCATACAAAGTCAACTACGAGATTTTTTATAATAATAATATTTCCGAATTTGGCATTCGAAAGTTTTTTTTAGTGTTCACAAGCTGGTACAGACCATTATACCCAGCTTATTTACTCTTCAAGATTTAAGTTTATTGGTAAGCTCTCCCAGATCTTGGAAATCACAAATATAAAATTGACTATCAGAATTATTTTTTGCTTGAAAACCAATGTCTGTAGAATTTACACATCACAATCGACCAAATCTTAAAAATCTTACAAAATCATACAAAATCTTACAAAATCATACAAAATCTTACAAAATCTTACAAAATCTTACAAAATCTTACAAAATCTTACAAAATCTTACAAAATCTTACAAAATCCTACAAAATCTTACAAAATCTTACAAAATCTTACAAAATCTTACAAAATCTTACAAAATCTTACAAAATCTTACAAAATCTTACAAAATCTTACAAAATCTTACAAAATCTTAAAAATCTTAGAAAGCTTAAATATCTTAAAAATCTTAGAAAACTTAAAAACCTTAAACATCCTTAAAAATGGGAATAATCTTAAAAGAATCCGAAAAACCGTTAATAATCGTAACAAATCTTAAAAACTTTTAAAATCTTAAAACAATCTTTCAAATCTTTCAAATCTTTCAAATCTATCAAATCTTTCAAATATTTCAAAAGTCTTTCAAATCACTGTTCAACATCTTTCAATTATCTTTCCAGATCATTTCAAATGCTTTCAAATCTGTTCGTGAAATCTTTCAAAATCTTTCATAATCTTTACAGAGATCTTTCAAAAATCTATTTCAAATCTTTCAAATCTTTTAAATCTTTACAAATCTTTTAAATCTTTCAAATCTTTCAAATCTATTCAAATATTTCAAATCTTTCAAATCTTTCAAATCTTTCAAATCTTTCAAATCTTTCAAATCTTTCAAATCTTACAAATCTTTCAGAATCTTACGAATATCTTTCAAACATCTTTTATAATCTTTCAAAATCTTTAAAATCTTTCAAATCTTTCATAATCTTATCAGATCTTTCAAAATCTTTCAAATCTTTCAAGTCTTTCAAATCTTTCAAATCTTTCAAATATTTCAAATCTTTCAAATCTTTCAAATCTTTGCCAAGATTTAAGTTTATTGGTAAGCTCTCCCAGATCTTGGAAATCACAGATATAAAATTGACTATCAGAATTATTTTTTGCTTGAAAACCAATGTCTGTAGAATTTATACATCACAATCGACCAAATCTTAAAAATCATACAAAATCTTACAAAATCTTACAAAATCTTACAAAATCTTACAAAATCTTACAAAATCTTACAAAATCTTACAAAATCTTACAAAATCTTACAAAATCTTACAAAATCTTAAAAATCTTAAAAATCTTAAAAATCTTAAAAATCTTAAAAATCTTAAAATCTTAAAAATCTTAAAAATCTTAAAAATCTTAAAAATCTTAAAAATCTTAAAAATCTTTAAAATCTTAAAAATCTTAAAAATCTTAAAAATCTTAAAAATCTTAAAAATCTTAAAAATCTTAAAAATCTTAAAAATCTTAAAAATCTTAAAAATCTTAAAAATCTTAAAAATCTTAAAAATCTTAAAAATCTTAAAAATCTTAAAAATCTTAAAAATCTTAAAAATCTTAAAAATCTTAAAAATCTTAAAAATCTTAAAAATCTTAAAAATCTTAAAAATCTTAAAAATCTTAAAAATCTTAAAAATCTTTAAAATCTTTAAAATCTTAAAAATCTTAAAAATCTTTAAAATCTTTAAAATCTTAAAAATCTTAAAAATCTTAAAAATCTTAAAAATCTTTAAAATCTTAAAAATCTTTAAAATCTTTAAAATCTTTAAAATCTTTAAAATCTTTAAAATCTTTAAAATCTTTAAAATCTTTAAAATCTTTAAAATCTTTAAAATCTTTAAAATCTTTAAAATCTTTAAAATCTTTAAAATCTTTAAAATCTTTAAAATCTTTAAAATCTTTAAAATCTTTAAAATCTTTAAAATCTTTAAAATCTTTAAAATCTTTAAAATCTTTAAAATCTTTAAAATCTTTAAAATCTAATTCAATCTTTCAAATCTTTCAAATCTTTCAAATCTTTCAAATCTTTCAAATCTTTCAAATCTTTCAAATCTTTCAAATCTTTCAAATCTTTCAAATCTTTCAAATCTTTCAAATCTTTCAAATCTTTCAAATCTTTCAAATCTTTCAAATCTTTCAAATCTTTCAAATCTTTCAAATCTTTCAAATCTTTCAAATCTTTCAAACTCTTTCAAATCTTTCAAGTCTTTCAAATCTTTCAAATCTTTCAAATCTTTCAAATCTTTCAAATCTTTCAAATCTTTCAAATCTTTCAAATCTTTCAAATCTTTCAAATCTTTCAAATCTTTCAAATCTTTCAAATCTTTCAAATCTTTCAAATCTTTCAAATCTTTCAAATCTTTCAAATCTTTCAAATCTTTCAAATCTTTCAAATCTTTCAAATCTTTCAAATCTTTCAAATCTTTCAAATCTTTCAAATCTTTCAAATCTTTCAAGTCTTTCAAATCTTTCAAATCTTTCAAATCTTTCAAATCTTTCAAATCTTTCAAATCTTTCAAATCTTTCAAATCTTTCAAATTCAAATCATCAAATCTTTCAAATCTTTCAAATCTTTCAAATCTATCAAATCTTTCAAATCTTTCAAATCTTTCAAATCTTTCAAATCTTTCAAATCTCTCAAATCCTTCAAATCTTTCAAATCTTTCAAACCTTTCAAATCTTATCAAATCTTAAACATCTTACAAATCTTTCAAATCTCTAAGACATCGTATAAAACGTAAACGTATAATACTAAATATTTAAAAAAAAATATTATAATTCTTTATAATATCGGACCTAATCTAAACTAATCTTATATCGTTCATCCTATACTCTTTTATAATATTATATAAAATTGTATTCTGTGCTTTTACTATAAGAATCCTTTTTATGGCTTAAAAATAAAATAAATCTAAAAAAGAATTTACAAAACCCTTATTGAAACCAATATCATAAAAAATATGCAGTTGACGTAAACGTCTGGCGCGGATCGTCACCTTTAGGATACGCATTCTATCTTTAGCTTGTAATACCAATGTCCGTAGAATTTACATATCACAATCGACCAAACCTTAAAAATCAGACAGAATTTTATAAGATCTACAAAATTTTATAAAATCTTGACCGAATCGTTCCTATGGAATCTATACAATATAGTACAACCGATCTTCAATAAAATCTTGACACGATGCTTACAATATCTTAAAAAAGATATGAACGCTCAAAGTTATTTCAAATATCTTATACAAACAAACAAAACACATCAAATTTTGTATAAAAAATGTGTATTTTGGACCGATTGGTCCAATGGAACCTATAATGATCTAGTCAAATCGATTTGGATTGAACTTTGGTAAAATGCTTAGAAACTATAAAATACTCACGAATCTGTCAAATCTTGGTCCCAATATCTTAACAAATCAAACGAAATCACAACAAATTTTGTTAAAAATCTTTCAAATGCTTTGGCAAGATCAGACCTTTGCAAATCTTTCAAATCATTTCAAATCTTTCAAATCTTTCAAATCTTTCAAATCTTTCAAATCTTTCAAATCTTTCAAATCTTTCAAATCTTTCAAATCTTTAAAATCTTTCAAATCTTTCAAATCTTTCAAATCTTTCAAATCTTTCAAATCTTTCAAATCTTTCAAATCTTATCAAATCTTTCAAATCTATTCAAATCTTTCAAATCTTTCAAGTCTTTCAAATCTTTCAAATCTTTCAAATCTTTCAAATCTTTCAAATCTTTACAAATCTTATCAAATCTTATCAAACCTTTCAAATCTTTCGAAATCTTAAAAATCTTTCGAAAGCTTTCATAATCTTCAACATCTTACAAATCGTAAACGCTCATAAGAACTAATATGGATTTAAAGGAAAGAACGATAACTTACTTTATACAAATCGGACCTAGATCGTACACACGGACATGGATGTATATCGTACATTCTACTACTGACTTTTATACGTATTATATAGACAATTGTATATCGGCGTTTCTTTCTATACAGAATCTTATTTTATGTGCTTAAAAATACAAATACAATCTATAAACAAGAATTTACACAAACCCTTATTGAAACCAATATCAGTAAGGTATAAATATGCAGTTGAGTAAACTTTTTTTAAATATCGTCACCTTTAGAAACGCATTCCATTTGTCATCTTACTTATTTTATTCAACAGACTGCATTTCCTCTAAATACCCTTTCTTTTAATATCTTACAACACTTTTTTTTTAATTACTTCCCTTTGCTTCTGTCAAATCTACTGTGAATTATTGCCAGCGCACAAAAGTATGCTTTGAAATTTTGCATTTCTTTGCAACTAAATCAACGAACTCGAAAATAAACGCAAAATGGCGGTCTACTGTTAACAATTAATTAAGTGGCTCATTTTGCATTTTGGCTAATTAAAAAAGTGCAAATAAATAAAAATGTGCAAACCAAGGCCAACCCCAGCCAACTCCCATGTGTCAAGCTATTTTGTTTAACCATCAATAAATACCACGCACCGAAATGCATCAAAGTTTACAATATAAATGTTGTTGCCTTGTGTTGGGAAAACTTTTCCAGCAAAATTTTCCGACGCTGTCGTTGCCTTTGCCATTTGCAGTTTGTCGTAATGAATATTGATTAGTTGGAATTTATTTCCCACGCGGCAACAAACTCATCTGAGAGCGGCAGTAACTGCATTATAAATATGCAAAAAGATTCTCTGCTCACAAAATATTGGCATATTTATCTAGATATCAACGGATATTTTTTAGGATGGATGTTGCCGCCTCCAGGTTCTAGACAGCCTAGTTAAGTCTGTCAATCTGTCTGCGCGTAACTGTGTGCGTGCTGCATCTGTGTGGGTGTATCTGTGTGTTGCAAAACTTAAATCAACTTTGATTTTAAAAGTTTACGCTCCCTATAGTGCCAAGAGTAGTCACAACGACAAAGGACATTTCGCTAAGGACTATTCCAGATACTGTGCCAAGTTCGTGGTAAACTTTTACTTACTTAACGCATTGATCTATCTGCTGGTTGTCAATATTTTTACCATGCTGTTTGCTGACAAGCCAAGTTCTATAAAACTTTAAAATTTAATCAAGCAAACGAATGTGCCAATCCCAGCCCAAGGCACAGTGGTACAAAATGGTAGAAAAACTTAAACTTATAAATCGGTAAATTGAATCGTAAAGTACTATCTCTAATTTAACTAAATCAATACTAATAATAAAAATGTTTTTGCACTAAGATTTTAGTCGAACTTTATTTCTAAAATTATTAAATGAAAAAAAAATTTTTTGAAAATATAATCGTAACATACCACATATAATTCTAAGAATATTATTAATCTAACTAGATCGCTTCTGATTAAAAGAAACTTTTTTTTGAGCTAAGATTTCAGTTATTTCAAAAATTATTATATAAGCTAAACTTTTTTAAAAAATATTTGAATTTGAAATTACGTTAAATGTCTTCAATTTACAAAATTATCAAACTTTGTTTTAAGTATCATAACAATAATTGATATTTTATCAAAAACTCATATATTTTAAAAGTTTTGAAACAAAATCCTTAAATAAAAATTATTATTTGAGCTTTAGATTACCAAAAAAAATATTCATTACTGATATTTAGCATGATAATATTTCAAAATTAAAACAAGTCAAAATATTAAAAAAGATCAAAAATTCCTAAGAACTTAACGCAAGGTTCTTAAATTAAACTTTAATTTTAAAATATAATTGTTAGTAGTTATTTTAAATTTTGCAAATCAAAAAGAAAAATTTGTAAAAATTTAGAAAACTTTGAAATATAAGAAAACGTTAAATAAAAAAAATATTATTAAAAGAACGTAAAAATTCTTTAAAAATTTTCAAATATCATCAATTAACAGAATAAGTCCTCAACACATTTAAATTTAAATCTCACAAAGCAAGACCAAATAATCTTAAAATATTAAAATTTTTAAATAACGATAACAATAATATTTAAAAGACAATGAAATTTTAAAACCAGAAAAATTCTAGAAAATTGATTTTTTTTATATATTTGATTAAATATCTTTATTTGCTTTAAAAATAAAATGTATTAAATTGCTAATTTTAGCATTCATAAATCGCTTATTTCACTCTTAAAATGAATGGAAAATTTTTTTAAATGCGCTACTTAAATCTTTTGAAATGTGTTGGAAATGGGGGAAAAAAATATGTTTATGATAAACTTAAATGTTTCCAGAACAATTTTAAATCTCAACCCTTCTAATATCTAAGCAAAAAGAGGTTTATACTAAAATTTTCTTAAAATAAGCTAGAAAAATAAAAAAAAAATTATTTTTTAGCAACGATTTTCAAAACGAGAAAACTCTATAAAATTACCCCAAATCCAAGGTGGAACAGCTAAGGCCGAGGGATGAATGGCTGAGGGGGTCTCAGCCATCACTTTGCGAACTCTGGATACCTGCCGACCTCCAGTTTTAATAAATGGCTTCCCGCGGTAGCCGGGCTATGCCGCGGGTGACTCACCCCTTCCCGACTTCTCGTGAGACCAAAATTATGAACAAAACAAACAATAACAAAAACAACAAAAGCCAAAAAGAGAACGTAACTCGCCAAAATATGATAGGGAATAACAACCCGAAAAATGTAGCGCAAAGCGCGGTGAGGAAGGAACCAGAAGGTGTCCTTCCCATCCCGGATTGTGCCGGCAAGGGCAAGACGGCAAACCCACCGTCTCCCCTAGATTCTGAGGAAAGGCCGTCCAGCCCACTCTTGGACGAAAAAATGGAACAAACATGTTTCGCTTCATCGTCCAAAGTAGGGCTGGCTGCCAACTCTTCAGAGCCGGCTACTCCTAAGATGCCACCACCAACAAAACCGTCTTACCAAGACAGGCGACGGGCAGAAGAAATTCTCCAAAATAATCTTACCAATCCGGAGGTCACACCGGAGGGTAAGAAGTAAGTAGATTGGGCCAAAGGTATCCTGCCGGGCTTCCAGCCCCAGGGAAACCTAAAGCCCAGGTCAAAAGGCAGAGATCCGCAGAAGAAGCTGCGCCTCCGCCAAAAAGATCGCGACCGCGGCACCTCAACCGCTCCTTTGCCGAGGTTACGAGGGATAAGATCCTCCTTGGTGTCCTAGACAAGGGCAACAAGGATGGTTTTGTAACTCGGAACTTGTGGAAACGCGTGGAAAATGAGCTGCAAGATCGCTTCTTAGACGAATTGGAGAGAAGCGGAGGACCTCCTCCACTCTGCAATGACGCCGGATGGCATCTCGGCACAATAAAGACAATTGCGTGCGAAGACATCCGCTCGGCAATAAAGTGCAATAAAGCTACCTTAAATCAACTCCGATTTTGACACAATTGAATTTATTCAAAATAATGTTTTTTTAAATTTAAAATAACATATTTCTCAAAAAAAATTGTTTACCCAAATCTCAAAATAAACATATTTTCCACATAGTTTTACCCTCAGAAAGACTCTGCTACCGCAAATTTCTTTTGTCTACAATTTCCCCTAATTTTACTACCCCCAAAACCACTGTGCATCCCAACTAAAGCCCAAAGGTGTTTACCTAGATTTTGATCTTTACAATTGATTGCCTTGTAATTGTATATATTGGCAAGAATACAAAGCTTTTGACTGACTGCGTTGCCAAGGCCTTGAGCACTTTGTGAAATTAAGCATACGCAACGTGCGCCATTCATTGACTGACTAGACGCAGAAAATGTTTAGATACTTAACAAATGTCTAACAAGTTTTTATGAATTTCAAATTGACAAACTGACAAAGTTATGTAAAGCTTTAGAAATTCGTATATAGTATATTTGGAAAATTGGCATAACTTACGTTTTCTTGGCAGCACTGGAGTTATGGAGGTAGCTGATGAAGCCGTATCGGTCTCGGATGGCAGGCTGGCCAACCAATTTGTTGTTGTTTGTGCTTTGGTCAGCTCAATGCCAGGTGTAGGTGTAGGAGGCAGGGAGGATACCGCACTAAGTTCTATGGTGGGCAATAAGGCGCTGGCGCTGCTCTCCTCGGATATGCTTCTGCGGAAAGTAAGCGGGTAGAAGGTGAAATTTGTTAAATTTTTTTTTCAAATTTCCCACTAACTACGCCACTGAAATTAATTAACAATTATCTTAATATATAAACACCCAAGTAAAAGCCTCGGGGCTTTTCCCGAATCCCATTTTGGGACTTCGATATATTACATTAGCCGCAGGAGCTTTAATAAAATTTTATCATCATTATAAAATACTTACAAAATTGAATTGGTCGCACTCAGCGGTCTATGATGAAGCTTCGGTTTGTTGGAACGCCTCATGGACATGCGTCGCAAGAACTGCTGAAAGCCACCGCGATAGGGCACTGTGGATGCCTCGAGGTCAGTAATTACATCGGACTCAATGGCCGGTGGCGAGGAGGCATTGCGTGTCAAAGGCTGATGCGGCGCATTTTGATGTGGCTGCCAGGATTGTACACGTAGCTCGGTAACCTCTGGCGAAGCAGTCCTTGTAGGCAGTTGCTCTGCAGCATCTGCTGCATGACTCGACGCGTAGCTGCTGCAACTTGCGGTCAGTACGCTGCGTCGCAGCAAATCGCCGCTGCTGGCGCTGGATGTGGACGTGGCTGTGGCCGTGCTGAGGCCACTCAGGCGATGCCAGGAGTTGCTGGCACGTGAGGCGCTGCTGGGACGACGCTGTAAAGTCACACGACGGCGAGGACGCATTATAACATCATCGGTTTGACATTCATCGATGGGCAAAGGCATATCGTAGATTAAATGCCGCGAACCATAGACACTGGAGCGTTTACGGCGCAGCTTAAAGCTGGACACATGTTGCATATTGCCAGCATCTCTGTTGAGCAGCGACTGTGGCGAGGAGGTCAAGTTAATAATACAACAAGCTATTGAGTCAGCTGGCATATATGGCACACTTACCGAAGGCAACTCATCGTCATCGTCGTCAGCGGACATGCCGGCAGCTTCCGTTTCCACATGTTGAGCTGTCAATGACACGGCAGCATCCGGCGCATCCAGCTCCGGCATGTTGCCCGTTTCAGACGTCACCGAAATCGAACGTTGTAGTCCCAATTTGCTGACATTCTTGAACAGCTTCCAGCGTTCACGTGCCGTGCCATCCTGGGAAACAGCGGAGCTGCGTTTTTGGTGAACGAAACGAAAAGGACAAAGATAATATTGTGGGTTGCCATTTAAGCTGTCAAGATGTCCAAACGTTCTGTTTATTGCTGGGCATAATTAAGAGACACACAGGCTGACGCCACAAGGTTGCACCTGGGCGGCACGGTGGGCGTGGTTGGGCTTATAATAAGTGTTTGTGGCAAGTTGGAGGCGGTGTAAAATAAATTTAATTTGTTTATAGGACTGCATGCTTGGACCTTTTTTGAGTCTGGGTGAAAGTAGGACGTCTGTTAAAGCAATCATGGAGTTAAGAATTTAAATTGTAAATATGGGGAGAATGTGTTTGGAATTGTTTGCAAAATAGGATAAGGAGCTGTAGTCGAATTTTAAATGCAATTTGGACTTTACTACTTTAGCTAAAAAGATAGATTTTTACATTTTAGCATTTTCCTAAATGTACCAAAGAGGACGAGGAGGAGGAATGCATCAAAGAGAATAATACAACAAAATGATGGCCAAACTGCTAGAATGAATTTTATATAATTTTTCCAAAATTTTACAAGCTTAAAAAAAATTCATATTTTTAGAAAAATTTAGAAACTTAAAAAAAAAATTGTTTCAAAATTTAAAAAAAAAATAATCGTTTTTTGAAGTCTTTGAAAAGTTAAGGATGATGATAGAATATATACTTAAAGTACTTTTTACTAAAAATATATAAAAATTTGTATAGTCCGAAACAAATTTTTTTTAAGTATCTTGGAAAATAATGAATAAATATGACAAATTATGAGGTCAAAATACATCGGAAGATACTTTAACATATTTAAGTCGCAATCAGTTAATTTTTTTAAATTTTGTTCGTATTATCTCTGATAGATTTAAGGGAAATTGCACCCCAAAACATTCTTATTCAGTTTGCGGTTCAAATTAATTCTGAATGCAAATTTTAAAGCCAAAATTTAGTCTTCAGTTTTTTGTATAATTTTATTAATTTCTATAAAAGCTATTCAACACGTATCTCCAAATTTTTTGAAAATCGTACGTATTTAAAGAAATAAAAAAATTACCAATTTCTGGGAAGTGTTTAGGGAATTTTGTTCATACGACTTTCAGAACTTTGAAAAAGTTCACTTTTTTTTAAGTAAAATGTTTTTGAACATTACGTACTAAATAGAATATATCTGAAAAGTATTAATTTTTTTTCATTTTGAGATTATATTTGAGATGGTCCGGTTTTCCTATGTATTAATTCGAAATTTTACCCTAGTACCTATTTTGTTTTTTTTTTTTTTAGTTTAATAACAATCCGCCAAAAGAATAAGGAAAAACTATTTAACTTTATTAAAAAAAACCATTCTGGTACTTTAAAAATTAAACTAGCTGTAAAACTTTGGGAAATATAAAAAATAATCAAATAAGTTAAGGGGAAGATCGGCTTTGTTTTGATTCAAATGTTGAGGATTTTGATGGTAATGAAAATTAAATTTGGAGACATTGGAAGTTTTTCGAGAAATAAAAACTCTTTTAATGCATTTAACTGTCTTTCAGGATCCCCAATCTTTCTGAATTCCACTCATATAACTAAAAGTAATTTTTTTCCTTTAATTATGAATGAAATTTTCCAAACTTAGAATTTCTATCTACAAAAATCATTTTTAAAATAAGAATTTTACCCTGAAGAACCGAAAAATCGTTCTTGACGTATTTTTCGTAAATTCTTGTTTTAAGGTCGCGAAAGGTTTCTTTTTTTTCCCCCCCTCAGTGGACAAATAAGTACATGCAAATATACAAAATTTAAGCCATATGAATTTAATTAGAAAAATATAATGCATATCAACGCACAACTACAAAACGATCCATTCAATCAAGCTACTAGAAACCAACAAACGTAAATAAAATATTCTCAAGTCTTCAGCAATTGAGTGTGTTGTTCACCCTGTTGCTTAAACAAGTTGCGAATCATAAGCAAAACTTTAATAATATTAATTAAACTGCGTACTTTATGCAAAATCAATACCAAAATCACTAAAGACGAGACTCTTTCAAATTTGTGGATTGATTAACCCAAAAACTAAACAAAACTTTGTATACTATATATTAATCTACTTGGGTTTAGAT
This sequence comes from Chymomyza amoena, assembly GCA_037043745.1. Taxonomy (NCBI): domain Eukaryota; kingdom Metazoa; phylum Arthropoda; class Insecta; order Diptera; family Drosophilidae; genus Chymomyza; species Chymomyza amoena. The sequence continues at coordinate 103,852 of JBAMAX010001638.1, forward strand.
GCCGATTTTGGTAAAAATAAATCACATAAATCTTGGAAATACCAAATTCTTATGAAATGAAAAAAATTGTGTAAATAGCGTAGAAGTGATTCAGGAACATTCCAGCTTTCGAAGCAAATTTCGATAGGTCGATTTAACAATCGTGCTTTTGTTAATAGTGCAAAACTGCTAATATACGGTTGATAATATTTTTAATTCACTGACTTCTACAAAGTCAATCAAATTTATTTCTACAAAAAAATTCAAATTTACTGCCGATAAAATTTCAGTACTTTCTAAGATTTTTTCTGAAATTCTTCTGAGAAACATTAATTTTTAAGTACCTAAACATTTATTAAGTCTTCTACTTACGTAGTCTTACATAGCATCTTATCTTGATAAGATCTTTCCGAGTGATAAAAACTTAAAAGGCATATTTTTAATCAAATAAAAAACAAAGTTTTAATTTTAGCATTATTTGTTTGAATTTTTAAAATAAAACAAAAATGTAAATTTTGCTAGGTTATTTAAAAAAAAAATATAATATTTTTTTTTTTAATTGTAAGATTATTATTATGATTTTAGACTCATTTTTCGTGCCTATTCTAGATTTTCTAATTTTAAAACATTTTTTAGAGTCAAAAATAACTTATAAATTTGGCGAGATTATTTGAAAAAAAAAATCTTAAACAAAAATCTTAAAAATATAAAGAAAAATAAAAAAATGAGAGAGAATCCCTAGATTTTTTTTATTTTAAGATTTTTTGGTGTAAAAAATAATCATAAATGTAAATTTTGATAGGTTACTTCATTAAAAAAAAAAAAATATTTTATTTTTATATGTAAGAAATTGATTTTGATTTTGGACTTATTTTTCGTGCCTATTCTACATTTTCTAATTTTAAAATATTTTTTAAGAGTCAAAAATAATTCATAAATTTATTTGAAAAATAATTATTATTTTTTTGATTATTAAATAAAAATAAAAAAATTTGAGAGAATTCCTAGATTTTTATTCCCTGTACCGTATGGTACCAAGGGTATATTAAGTTTGTGCAAGCCGAAAAGTATGTAACATATAGAAGGAGACGTCGGAGACACCCCAAAGTTACCTAAAATATGATCAGGGTGAATAGAGAAGTCGATATACCCATGTCCGTCTGTCCGTCCGTCCGTCCGTCCGTCCGTCTGTCCGTCTGTCCGTCTGTCCGTCCGTCCGTGTGAACGCCTAGATCTCAGAGATGGTAAGAGCTAGAGTTACCAAACTTTCACATTTGATCCCATATTGTTCCATAGGAGGCAAGTTTATTTTATTTTTTTGATATCGGGGATAAATTATATAGCTCCCATGGGGGTGTTTGAGAGGACCTCGACAAAAAAAAAGCGTTTTAGATGAATAATTTGTTTGTTTATGAAGATATCGTAACCGAATTTGGTATTCGAAAGATTTTTGTAGTTCCCAATCACTGTACCAAATTTGATCGAGATCGGTTGACTATATCATATAGCTCCCATAGGACCGATCGGCCAAAATAACTTTTTTTAAGGAAAAATTCGCTATATTTAGTTTTTTAATAAAGATATCGTAACTATATTTGGCGTTTCGAAATGGTTTAGAGCACTTAAGCAATGTGCCAAATTTGAACAAAATCGGTTGACTATATCATATAGCTCCCATAGGGCCGATCTTCCAAAAAATCGATTTTTTAACAAAATTTGTTGTGTTTCGTTTGTTTGTTAAGATATTGGGACCAAATTTTGATATTCGTGAGTTTTTTATAGTTCTTAAGCACTGTACTAAATTTAATCCAAATCGGTAGACTATATCATATAGCTCCCATAAGACCAATCGGTCAAAAAAATAGTTTTTATACAAAATTCGAAGTGTTTCGTTTGTTTGTAAAGATATTTGAACTAAATTCGGCATTCAGATCTTTTTAAAGCGCTGTGTCAAATTTTATTGAAATCGGTTGACTAAATCATATAGCTCCCATAGAAACGATCGGTCAAAAAAAAATGTTTGCTTAAAAATCTTCTGTTTTTGGTTTTTTGTGAAGGAACCGGATTTTATTGCAAGCTAGTAGTACAGGGTATCCCAAAGTCGTCCGCTCCCGACTTTACGTACGCCATTTTTTTTTAACACACCTTTTACTGTGTTTTTTATTGGTATAAAAATAAATCAAAATAATTTTGTGCAACAATATTCAAGAATGTAAAGTAAAAATTGTTTCATAAAAGACGAAAAATAATTTTCAAAATTTGTCTCATATCTAAGTCTATCTATCAAATTTAAGAAATCAAACACTGAAATTATACACCGAATAATTTTATTCAATTTCGTTTTTAGGAGAACAGTCCAATATACAAAATTATTCCTTCAAACAGTTACCCCAACTGCTTAAAGCTTTAATTTCCCACCCAAAGAAACCAAAGTTCGTTTTTTCTCTCAAAAACTCCTTTTCCATTTAAACCTTACAAAAAAACCTACTCCATCTTCTTTGTGACGTAGTTCAACTCACTTTTGTTGCTGCTCCTTTGAATTTGCTTTTGCAATTATCGAGTTCCATTTGGTGATTATTTGCGGCTGCTTTAGCTCAATATCCTTATAACTGCCGCAAGCTTGAAGGCGGCCATCTTTCATCACAATTAACTGACAGTTGGGAGCGGTCATAAAGAAGCCGAGAATGAAAGAAAAGAAGTTGATAGAGTATATATTAGATCTGGTTTGGGTAAGGTAAGGGCAGTTGGCGGGAAAACGCAACGTCACAAAAGGCAATAAATTCAATTTCAAATTTAAATTTGAATTTCCCTTTTTTTTATTTTTTTGGTGCTTCTTAGTGCTGGCTGCTGCTGGCTGCTCCTAAAAATAATTGTAAAAACGTAGAAGATAAAAAATAGGGACTTCTTTTTTGTGCGTAAGGCTGGACAAAACAGTAAGCGAAATGGGCGAAGGCGAACAAAGCGTAACGCTTGGAGCCAGGACCAGCAATGGTCTTTCCAGGCAATTGCATTTATATGGCCAAAAGGCGATAAATGCGCAAGACATTTGGAGCGCCAAAGTAACAAACGGATGGTGAAGCACTATTGCAGCTGGACAAGTAGCAGCAGGCAGGGGCAGTGGCAGCAGTAACAAGACCCAAGCTGTCTGCCATAATGTCAGAAAATTTGAATATGAATTGCAATTCTGGCCGACATAACCGACATTGACTGGCATTTAGACAGTGGCCAGCAGTCAACCAGCTAACTAACTGCAGCATCCCAAGCAATCCAATCCAAACATGCCAGGATGTTGCGTCTCTAGGTCGCTTACTACTTACATAATCCGCCTCCCTGATCAGCTGTAATTGCTGTGTCACCAGGATAATGCTTCGATTCGATTTCAATAGCATTTGACGTACACATTGCTCGAACACATGACGTCCCACCTCATTGTCCAGCGATGACAAAGGATCATCCTAATAAAAAAAAAAGTAGAAAAAAATATAAATTTAGTGCAAACAGTAATCATTTTATGACTTGGCAATAATGAAATTTTTATACACTGCATCATAAAAGTTGTTTACGCTGCAACAAAGTAAATGATTTTTTACTGCAACTTGACTTATATTTTTGTTGTTAGCCATATTCAGCAATTGGCGTCATTTGTTTTTACTAGCCACCCTTCGTTCTTTTATTTTTTCCACTTACCATTATGACCACATTAGCCGATGAATAAATGGCTCGAGCAATGGCAATGCGTTGTCTTTGTCCGCCCGAAAGATTAATGCCACGTTCACCAATTATGGTAAAATCCGCATTTGGCATAAGCTCTATATCCGGCTTAAGAGCACATGCGTCCAAAACAAACTCAAAGCGTTTGGGCCGATAGCATTCGCCAAAGAGTATATTTTCACGTATGTTAGCATTAAGTAGCCAAGGTTCTTGTGGTACATATGAAATGGTGGAAGTTCTGTGGATGAGTAGAAGGATATTAATGATGGAGTGGTGTTAATAAGCGATATAAATAGTTGACTCATATGCAATAAAGTTGGAGATATTATGTTAAAAATTTAGTTTGAATAAAGCTAGAACCAGAAACAAGGAATAAAATTATTATTCATTTTTATTTACAGTTTAATTCCCAGAGAGTTTTCAAGGCTCTATGGTCCACTGCAAGTCATGGATAGCAGAAGAGAAGAAGTTGTGCCTAAAAGAGTAAATATACTCATTACCTTCTTCAGGAACCTTGGATCCAACTTGAAAGGGTCGTAGCGTTAGAGCTCGCGGATATGATCTACTCGGCCCTAGAATCGTTGGTAAACCTAGAAAATGTATCGTGTTAAGGGCTTGGGCTTTATGTTCTTTTCTTTCCACCTTGCATCAGCCCATATCCCCTACGAGGAAAAGGACCGCACTCCTCGGAAAAGTAAGTGGATCGTTCAGGAACCGTGGATCTTAGGTGAAAGGGTTCGTGGCGTTGAAGCTCGTGAATATCATATCCTCTTTCCTAGAATTGTTGGTAAACCTATGTATCGTGGTAAGAGCTGGGCTTTATGTCCTTTTCTTTCCACGTTATAGCAAAAACGACCATACGGTGGCGATACTCGAATCAAAGAACTCGAGAAACCTAAACCTTGCATTAGCCTATCACCCCTACGAGAAAAAGGACTCCCTCGGAAAAAATCAGCTATCGTTTGATCCTAGGATGTGACGCCAATGCCCATCATTACATGTGGGGCATCACGGACATAACTGACAGAGAATCGGTCATATTCGACTTTGTGCTAAGCGCAAACCTTATTGGGTTCAACTGGGGCAACCACCCCACCTTCCGCAATAAGTATTGCGCAGAGGTTATCGGCATTACCTTGGCGTCGATCAGGAGCTTCCTATCCATTGATATCTGGCATGTATCTACCCAGTGTTATCAGTATTAAAGCATACGGGGATAAGCCGTATAGATAGACATCCGAAAAGAACTGTCTGGAATGAGTTTTCAAGAACAATCAGCTACACACTGCCTTATCCACCGAAAGAGTCAGCCTAAGATGGATACAACAGAACGGTCTTGGGGTTAATCCTCAGCAGACCCTATTCGTATTGTTTACAACGAAATATATGACCACTGAGTTCATACCACCATGCCTCGGTGGATCTCTACTCAAAAGACCTATGAAGGCGAAGTATCTAAGCGTCGTTCTAAACTTCAAACTCTCGTTGAAGAGAAATTTGGAAGGAAGAATGAAAAGAGCGTTAGGTGCTTAATACACCTGAAAAAAGACGTTTGGTAGGAAATGGGGTCTGCAGCCGTATATAATTCATTGATATAATCAATACAGCAGTCGTCAGACCTTTCTTAAGTTATGGAACGTTGGTCTCACCTAAATAACCTTCAGAGTGTACAAACGTCCACCTGCCTAGGTGTCACCGGAACCATCCGATCCACACCTCAGGCAATTTTGGATGTTATTTTGAATATGGAACCAGTTGCCAATTTTTTGAAGTGGGTGGCGTCTAGAAGCGCAGCAAGACTCCGGATGTTAAATCTTCTCACGCCATCAACTTGTGGTCAAAGCAATATCCTACTTAATTTGGCGTACTCGTGCAGACCTGGGATAGTGATTACTACTCCACGGTTTAGAAACGGAGCGACAACTTTTTCGTAGCTTTCACGAATAGGAAAGATTGGATGCAAAAAAAACGCTTTAAAAGGGAACGAGCTAACAAGCTATATTGATGGCTCGAAGATGGATGAAGACACAGGAGCAGGCAACTTCTCCAAAGAGCTTACGACAAAGATTTCATTCCGCCCCCCCGACAGCGGCGATATACCCCGTCTAGCAATCAGCTAGACTTATTGACACATTGGGCGGAAGTTAAAAGAACATTGTTTGTCAGGCTGCAATCTATGCTCTGTCATCGCGTGCCTTAAAGCGTAAACTGATCCGTAGCACGGAAATAATAATTGTTTCATATCTACGTCGAAAACAGCACTCGAAGCGTTATTGGCAAAATAAGGCCAAAAGTTCTGCGAACAGTTTATGAAAATTTATGTTCAAAATAAGGCTTTTTTCGAGCCATCCTTGCATGAATTGAAGTTCGTTTCCGATGAAGCAAAATATTATAGGTATCCAGAGTTACCTCAGGTAGTTTCGATTATTTGGACACCTGAATAATACAGTGATATCCCAAAAAAGAAAAATATTTTTTTTTATTTATTGTATAGGTGGACATGTCCTGCACAAACAATGTCAACCGATTTGATATCTCTTTTTTTTTTTCTTTTTTTCTTAAATTGCTACATCTGCATTTGACATTTGTTTCTTATAGAAGCGCATGACCAATCATCGAAACATTTTTTATAATCGAATTGCGGTATGGTCATCGGAACCATCTTCGATTTTGCGATGAGCTCAACTCCGGTGCTGTAACACGTCCCACGGTGTTGTTTCTCGCGTCGACCGAATAGAAAAAATCTCTGAGAAAAAAATCAGGAGAGTTCGTAGCTTGTTGGTATTAGCAGCATTCTTTCAATATTTTAATTTCCAACAAACTGTTCAATTCTCTTCGAAAAAATTGTCACGTTTTCACAAATTATCCTGAATAAGTTCCATTGAGGCCGACTAGCTTTATTTAAGTAGCTTATGATAAACGATATTATGTAAACATGCCAATTGTCATGGTGAATACCAGACGAAAGACGGATTACATCATTTAAGACTTAAATGATATGGATATGGATTAAGATTATGGCAATTCTTGAAATGAGACCAATATTGAGTAACCCCATGGGTCGATTTTAGTTTCCACGATTTCGACATTGTTCCGAGTTAAGCCCATAAAAATTCATACAGCCGTTCTTAAGACATAAATTATGTAAAATTGAAGATTTTGTAAATAGTCAAAAATTTTCAAAAATGTGTTCCAATTTCTATGTCAATTTTCCATTTTTTTAAAGCTACAAAATCTGCTACATTAAACTTTAAGCAATTACCCTACTTAAAGCCGGTTAGATGTAAATTTGAGCTTAATCGCAAATTGGTCTGACCTCAGTAATAATCGCCTTATTTGGTTAATTGACAGAAGTGTGAAGCTTAAGTAAATCCTAGTAAATAAGACAGTTAACAGACAGATATCTGGCAGTAGCAAAAGTCTACGCTTTGTAACTCAATAATCGATAGCAATAGTTTAAGAAATTTAATCTGATACCTAGGATTACTTTCTATGTATTATACGCACAGCTAAATTGTGCGGCATGCGTCTTAATTGTTACGGAATTCGCTTAAACCTTGCGACAAATTAGCAATCTATGCATAACTTTCACCGTCAATCAACACACACAGATACGCACACACACACACACGCATACTTTATAGCAATGTGTACGTGTGTATAGTATCTGTGTTATGCTCTCTAATGTTAGCTTTCGCTTAAACATTATATTGCTAATTACGAGCAATGGGAATGACTTCAATTAATTAGTTGCAATTTAGTAAAGCGGATTATTTGATAACTTTCGTTGCGTGCAACAACAACAGCAACTACAACAAGAACCACATTTGACATAAATACCACACCAAACTCCTTGCACCTCGCACCTGCCCCCCCTCTTACTTTAATTAAGTGAGTCGTCTCTAAAGTTGCATTTAAAGTGATTGGAATTTCTTGACAGCCGCAAATTGTCAAACCGCAAACTTACTATGTATATGGCTATAAAGCTATATGGCTAATAGCTTTGATTGTAGGTATGTCAATTTATATAAATGGTTTGTATGTGTGTGTCTAACTCTGCTCTTAATTAAATTAAATATAAATTTCTTAACTTATTGATATCGAAATGCACATCAAGTATGCGTCATGTGGGTCGAGTTTATTGAACTGCAAAATTTGAGTGTCAAAGTTGGCATTTTAAATTATTTGACATATCGCCTAAGCTTCACACATACATGCAGACAAAAACAAAATGGTTGACCCTTGAGAGCGTATTAAATTGCAATTTGCACCTCGTATCAATGGATGGATCTTCAAGACCTCCCATGTGGCTTGAATCACAGAAAGTTCACACACTTTGGAATCTATGCCAGTGCGCCAGTGTGTGTGTTTGTGCATTCATATAATAAATTTTTCACCCAAAAAAGACTGTCTCAAAAAGAAAAAAATAAGAGAGAGAAGGAGAGGAAGAGAAGGAGTGAGAGCGGCAGTGAGCAAGTGAGAGAAACAAACACAGACATTTATAACAGTAATTGAAATTATTGCACATTTTGCGTTTGGCAAACGGCAGCCATGCATAGTCGCATTGGCACAGTGGGCCAAATTGGAAAATAACTGCATATAAACAAAAATCACCTTGATCCATTTTTTTTGTTGCATATAATTATTTATTTATTTTTATGTTTATATTGGCATATATACAAAAACTGGTATTGTTGTTAATCAATGTTCGAGGTCCATCATCGTTTCAATCATTGAGAACAGTGAATGGCGTATTGTGTGCAACGTATCGAGAGGCATCTCCAAAATTAAATTTGTTGGAAAACGATTTGCACTGGGATCAAACTTTAGCAGATGCTGCTATTACTGCTCACCTATACGTTTTCTATTTGCGATTATTTTGGCAACATGTTTTCCATCAAATCCACCTGAATTGTGGATAAAATATCAAGATTATTTATCAGAAGGTATTTTGTTTCGAGTACGTCAAGCAAAACGTACTCCAGTGATGGAATTCACGCCAGAAGTTTACAATGAAGCTTTAATTTATATTAAAGATCTATGCTTGGCGATGGTTGATAAAGCATTTTTACAATTGGGAATGCTGTATCCTAATCGAACCCAGGAACGTGGAGATCGCAATGAACGTAAAAGAATTCGGTTAAGACAGACCCGTGAAGCACGACATTCGACTATAAAGGTGCAAATTTGAATCGAGCTGCAAACTAATCTAAAAGTCTTATATTTTTCCAGATAAGCTAACTAGAAAAAAAAAAATTCTTAAACCTTAACTCTTTGCATAGGGTACCAACAGATGGCCCACCCTATTATAAAAAAAACACCAATTTACGCAAAACATAAACATTCTTAATAAAGTGTTTTTTTAGGGTAATTTTGGGTCGAGAAACACGAAAAAGACGAATTTTTTTTTTCTTAAGCACGATTTTTGAGATATTTAAAAAAAATATGTTTTCGAGTCTAAGCTCTTTAGAACCGGGTAAAAATTATAGATGCTATGGAATCATGTAAGGAAGTTTCAATCTTCGCTCAATCACACTTTTGTTCGAAACCTTAATTTTTGGGTTCAACTTATTCATTTTAGTTACGTTTTCACTAATTTGTAGGCAGCTGTAATCGTGATTTTTCGTTCATGGTTGCATAACATCAACAGTTTCTATCCGATTGCGAAGATCTTAGATTCGAAATGTTTGTAAAAGAATTCAGCTTATCATAATTTTAAAAATTAATTTCGCAAATAAAGCAAGCTGAAATGGTTAATTTTGAAAAATAGTCGAAAATTAAATTTTTTTGGGCTTGAAAATTAAATAATTTTTTCTCAATAAGTGCATATCCAATAGCACTGTAACGAGCAGATCAATCTAATCCTCTTTCATGTCGATACAATTTTGCTCACGAGATATTAATGTATAACTTAAAAATGTGGACACAAATATGCTTTTCAACAAAATATCGAAAACGGTGCCAAAATTACCCTACAAAATACGAAGGTTCATGATCGTTATATTTGTTATGTAATGTAAAATGGACAGACTCCTATTATAGAAAACAAAAACTTTTGAGGTTTTTAAAAAAAAATATTGCTCAGCTTTTTTCAAATAAAATTAAAGTTTGTAAAGATTTTTTTCAAAATTTGTATATATCAATAATCATGCAGCTATAAATAGCAATAATTTTAAATAACAATAGATGTTCCAAATTTTTCATATTTTTAATTTCCAATTCTTATACTTTCCTTAACTCAACTATTCCGATCGATTTAAAAGAACTTTCTGGAAACTCAATTGAACAACTTGAACTAGAGTTAAAATTTGTTTAAATCAAGTGCAATAAAAAAAGTTGTATTGAGTTAATTGAAGTCGAGTATTAGGAATTCAATTTTAAATGCAATCAGCCCCATTAAGGTCCACAAGCACTACTACAATCCCAAATAATTTCCATCCATCTAGTAAATGTGGTATTTTAAATAAGAGAACAATTTTAGAAACCTAATTTTGATTGCCAAAATTATAAAATGCCCTGTCAATATCTTGATCACGAGTAAAAATTTTCTTAAATTAAATAAAAAATATTGATAAGTGTTTGATTTGAAGTCGATTACTAGAAATCACAGTCAAAATACAATAAACCTCAATAAGTTCCATAAACACTGCTACCATACCAAATAATTCCCATCCATCTAATAAATATAGTATTTTAAATGAAATTGTATTTTTAGAAGCCCCATTTTGATTACCAAAATAATAAAATTCTCTTTCAACACCTTGAACTTGAGCTAAAATTTATTCAAATTAAATTTAAAAAATTAAGAATTAAGACGACTTTTACAAATCACAGCTCAAGGATGTTCAAAAATTTTTGAATCTTTTATGCATTTTAATTTCCATAGTCCGACAATTAAAATTCTGCATCTCGCCTCCAAATTCGTTTTTATACCTTCGCCTAGCTATTTGGCCCACTGTACTGGGGTCTGCTTGTGCCGGCAAATTGCACTCCTGCTGGCACACGATTTTACTTGTTAAATGCATTTTTATATGGCTGCCACGCCCCTAGTTATTCTCTGCGTGCTGCCGCAAGACATACAAGGCGTTTCCATTGCCATGCCTTTTGGCTGCCTCTGGCTGCCTTTTTGCCACAATTGCACACAGTGCCACTGCCACTTGAGCACTTTGTTACTACTACATGCTACATGGACAACACAGGAGCGGGGGAACAGAGGGGCTGAGCAGGATTGCTGAGCGCGTTTTTATTTTATGTGCAATAAAATTAACATACACAGACACATACTGTGATAAATTACCGTATGACGTGATGTGCATGGAAATGACTCTGAAAATATGTTGAATGACTGCCGCAGTTCGTTGCAACTGCAACAAAGCTGACGACGACGTCGACTTCGACGACGACGATGACGACGACTGCAAAGTCACAGCTGAGTGCAACAAGCTAGGGCTGCATTTAATTTGACTTTTTAAGTTTTTCTTCCCTTGTTGCACAGTGTACGACGGCACTAAGCGTGATTATAACTAAAAGTTGTGTGTGTGCTTTATATTAAGTTCCCATTGAAGTTGCATGTGGCATGCAACTGACTCACTGATTCTGCTTCATGCTTTAAGTGTGGCAAAGCGTTGTGCAGCAAAATATATATATGTATGTTGACTGACACTGACTGTCGTTTGCTCTGCCTGTGTCTGTGTCTGCGTCTGCCTCTGTGACTGCGCATTCATTTGAATATGCTTAACGTTGCGTATGCGTAATGTTTTTAATGCCTTAAAGTGGCTGGCCCCAAAATGTATGCTATGCTTTTTTGCAGAAAAAAATGTTCTGTGTGTTTGTGCGGCAAGGCACATTGTTCTAGACATTTTATTATAACTGAATTTAAATTATGAGGACGACATAAAAATTTGAGCTCAACTGTAGTAAAACCATTTTAAGAAGGTTTAGGAATTGGAAAATTAAATGGACTCAGGAGCTTTGTGCTTTCTATAGACAACTTTTTAAGTGTGTTAAATTTCATCAGTAGTATATGAGTTCCTTGATAATGCAATACCGCCATAGAAATATCTGTTAAATATTGGATTGAAATATCCCTTTAAAGGAGCTGACATACATAGTAGAACATAGTTCCAGAAATTGATTGAAGCACTGTCAAAATCTAAACCTAGAAAAATTAAGCGCATGGCCAGCGCCTATCTCAAAATGTTACTTTTGGACTGTCTGTCCATACAAACCTAGACTCCGAGGAGTGTAAGAGCTACGGACACGATGTTTTATTAAAAGTTGTGTGTTTAAGGAGAAATTAATTACTTAATAATTAACAAAATTATTTAACTAGTCAGTGAAACAACTCGCAAAACAACTCGCTTTAAAAATAATATATAAAACAAATAACTTAAACCACTAAATATTAGGTTGTCAAAAAAGTCTTGCGGTATTTCCGCAAGCTTGTCTTTGCAAGCGCGTAGTTCTAGTTGTATTCGTCGCATCGGTTCACGCTAGAGCTTTTTGGAAAGCTCTTTTCACGTGCTAACACGTGTTTGATTAATTGTTGTTTGCTTTTAGTCGTTCGTGAGTTATAGCGTCGCAAACATGGAGCAAAATAAAGAGAAAATACGGCATATTTTACAGTACTACTACGATAAAGGCAAAAATGCATCTCATGCTGCCAATAAAATTTGTGCAGTTTATGGACCCGATACAGTTTCCATTTCCACCGCACAACGATGGTTTCAACGTTTTCGTTCTGGTGCAGAGGTGATCGAAGATGCGCCACGGTCCGGAATGCGTGTTGTCGAAAATTGCGATAAAATCGCTGAATTGATCGAAAGAGACCGGCATAGTAGCAGCCGTAGCATCGGCCAAGAGCTGGGCATAAGTCATCAAACCGTTATAAACCATTTGAAGAAGCTTGGATTGAAAAAGAAGCTCGATGTATGGGTGCCACACGACTTGACGCAAAAAAACATTTTTGACCGTATGGATGCATGCGAATCGCTTCTGAATCGCAACAAAATCGACCCGTTTTTGAAGCGGATGGTGACTGGCGATGAAAAGTGGGTCACTTACGACAACGTGAAGCGTAAACGGTCGTGGTCGAAAAGCGGGGAAGCTGCCCAGACGGTGGCCAAGCCTGGATTGACGGCCAGGAAGGTTCTTCTGTGTGTTTGGTGGGATTGGCAGGGAATCATCCACTATGAGCTGCTCCCTTATGGCCAAACGCTCAATTCGGACCTGTACTGCCAACAACTGGACCGCTTGAATGCAGCACTCATGCAGAAGAGGCCATCTTTGATCATCAGAGGCCAAATTGTTTTCCATCAGGACAACGCCAGGCCACACATCTTTGGTGACGCGCCAGAAGCTCCGGGAGCTCGGATGGGAGGTTCTTTTGCATCCACCGTATAGTCCGCATCTCGCACCAAGTGATTACCACCTATTTCTGTCCATGACGAACGCGCTTGGTAATCGGAAGTTGTCCACAAGAGAGTCCTGTGAAAATTGGCTCTCCGAGTTTTTTGACAATAGGGAAGCGAGCTTCTATAAGAGGGGCATTATGAAGTTGGCATCTCGTTGGGAACTCGTCATCGAACAAAACGGCGCATATTTGACTTAAATCGCATTATTATAACCAATTTTATGAACAATTGAGAATTCAATAAAAATACCGCAAGACTTTTTTGACAACCTTATATTAAAATTCCAACTGCATGGGGAAACCGACCTCCAGAGCTGGGTCTGGAGCACTGTGCATCAATCATACTGAAATAAATTCTATTCAATCCAGGCAAAAAAAAGGGGCAAAATCAAGGAACCAACTTCTATGTTCCTTTATCAGCTAGTTCCTTTAAAGAAAAAATATTGAGTAACAGTGATAAAATGAAACTTAAAGGACTGGCTCCGAAAAAATATATATTGAGATCGAAAATCTTTATTAGATACGTAACTATCATGAGATAAACACGTTAGCGACACGTTTTAGACCAGTAACCTTCGTGTGAACAAGAGGAGATAAACTCGTGATAGACCCCTAATATGTTCGTAATAAGTGACCTGGTCGTGGCAGGTAAATAATACATATTTGAAAGAGACCTGATAGAATCTTGATACCACCTTGATCAAAAAGTTACCGGAACTTATTTAGAAAATCCAAAATGCAAGGTTATACAGTAAAATCGTTATTTTCCTCCTTCAAAAAATTCCCCATCAACTGCAGTGCACTTATGCTAGTGCTTGATCTAATCTTCGAAACATTTTTTATAAACAGTTTGCGGTATGGCTATCAGAGCTATCTTCGATTTTTCGATGACCTCATCAAGAGTGCTGTTACGTGTACCACGGATCAGTGTTTTAAGTCGTCAGAATAGGAAAAACTCGCAAGGAGAAAAATCTGCTGAATTCGTGGGTTACTGGATGGTGTATATTTCGATTTTATCCAAAAGGTCTTGGAAATCATGTTTATTGCGCTCTTCTTTTTTTCGCATTTAATTCAAATTTCGGCAGCAGATTTGCTGCGACACGGAGTCCCAAATCTTCAACAAAAAATTCTTGAACAGATCCAAAAGCAATGCCCAAGTCTCTAATGGTCCATTTGCGGTTTACTGAAGCTGAAAATTACATAATGGTTCCGGGAACTTTTTGATCAAGGTAGTAGGCATCTAATTGGCGCGGAATTGGCATTATCGTCAGGCGACGTACAACTGATCTTCACATAGACTTTACGTGACAGATTCGTTGCCAAAACGATAAAGTCACGATTCAGACATGACTCAGACACGACACAGTCACGACATAGACGCGATACAGACTATATGTCCCCAAACTTTTCTATTTGAAAAGTTGAAAATCTACACATATCTTTCTTTTTAAAAACTAACAAATTTTTTCCAATTTACAATCAATGTGAAACTTCAGAAATTAAAAATTTTAAACTGTTTGAGAAAAGAAGTTGAAAAAGTGGCTTTTAGGATAAATTTGATACGACAAACACGAAAAGGGCAACCTCTTTTTTTCTCAAGCAACCTTTTCGAAATTTTTAAAGAAAATATGTTCTTGGGCACTTGTTTTACTTATTCGACTTTCAATTGAAGTTACAAGCTACTAAAGTAAAAAAAAAAGTGTAATCGTATTTTATGTATGTAACGGACTGAAGGAGGCGCGACAGACCCCAAGTCCTTTCTACCAAAATGCTTTTCATAACCTCGGGTAGCGATTGAGCCATATCTGTCCGTCCGTCCGAATGAACATATAGATCTGGGAGACTAGAAGATTTTCGCGGTTTTGGGCAACAACGTTCAATATTTTCATCTAAAATTTAACAGAGTAATTCGTTACGGTTTCGCGCATATGTGTTCAAAAGTGAACAAAATCGGACAAATATAAAAATAATAATAAAATAAAATAGAAATACAAAATATACAAACTGCTTCAACATTTGACACTACCTAATTATGGTTACAGGTGACCTTGAATCAGTTGGTTCATGTGGCTCTAATGAACAAATCCACATCCAAATTTTATCGATGTAGACCCCCAACCTTCCGCAATCGATTTACCGTGTTTTCTCCCACACCCCTGAACAAATCAACTTGAAACTTACCCCATATACTTTAAATAGATTCTTTGACGTAATGTTCGAGTTTCATTACAATCGGTAAAAATTTACGGAACTAATAAGTATAAATATCGAATTTCAACAAAAAAAAATTAATTCCAACTGGAAAGTTTTTAGTAAGAATATGCAGAAAACATTTTTTCGAGAGACAAAGTACAGAATATTCCACTGTCGAGCACCGCCTCGACTGTACCACATTTTTAAATATTTGGTTTTTAATATTTAAAAAAATAATAAAATAAACAAAATGGCCCAAAAATGTATGGCATTTGAGGTTGTAAATCATTCTTTGCCATTTATTTTATAAAGATTACTTCATGTAAATGTTGACCGCGCCTACGCATCGAAAGGTTCTTTAGCAAGTTTCAATTTTGGCATACTTTTTGCATGATGAAATGGCAATCCTTTGACATATGTCATAGCTGAACTGTCTGAACATCAGGTTCTGAAACCAATAACAAAAAATCACCCTTTATGCTATAAAAATGAAGCAAATTGTTAATTAAAACTGAAAAATAATAATAAATTTATAACTATTTGTCTTGAACTAGATTAGGCGAAACGAAATTTGTTTTTCAATTATTACTCATACGCAAATAAAATTTACAAATTATATTATCGATTCGTAAATATAATTTATCAAATAATGGAATAATAAATTATGCATATTAAATTTTCATTTAATATAGAAAATAAGTTTTATTCACAAAATGAACAAAAAACAAATATAAGCAACGACTTAATATTCGTGTCAGTAGGTCACTGAAAATTTTCGCAATGCATCTCAAGTAATTCAATCAATTAAAGCCAAGTTTAAATTAAATGGCTAATATATTCACAAAGAGAGCTGCTCAATATATCAAGCGTTAACAATAAAATGAAATTGGCTTGTAGCTGTTAACATCTACATATACTAAGACCAAGAATCCTTTTGCATATAAAACGCATTTTATGCCAATGTATTTTTATGGCACAATTCCCCCAAAAAGTAGGCAACACATTTGCAAAAAACCAATGAAAACTTTGTGCATCGTATAGATTGTTACAAATGTACGTGTATACACATACATATATATAGTGAAAAGAAAATTTATTGGCAACGCTTTTTCTGCTGAATGAGTGAGTCTTGTGGGTGTGTGTGTGTGTGTGTGTGCATATAAGGCTTATTGCATTTTATTTATGGCAACGTTGAAGGCCAAGAAAACTTGCAAACGCCGCTTTGTATGCTTTACCAAATTGGCAGCTGCATAGTGAAAATGCACTGAAAAGACTTGTTTCTTTTGCATATATATACGATTATACACATACAAATGCAAACAAAAAAACACACACATGTGGCACAATGGCAAAACTTTAATTAAATGTTTCAAAAGCGCAATGTAGTCTTGTTGCCAAAGCAGACCTTGAAGTTCTTTTGTTTTTACTAACTTTATATAATGGTATGTTGCCATATATGTATTGCAAGGTACATAATTGAGAGTTTTCTAAAGTTAACATCGAGCTAGTTGTTTAGATATGTACTATATTATGCTTAGCATATTTACCTAATTTTCTCTGTAATTAAACAAGCGCCTCAAACTATGCAATTAAATATTTTAAATAGGCAAACAATCCTGTGCAAAAGGCACACCTTAGGCAAACCTGTCGACAGCTAGGTACAGGTACAGTAGGATCCTTTTACTGCCGCTACTGCTGTTGTTGACACAACACAAAATGGCGCATAAATAACTAAAATATGGCGCACGCCCGTTTCCGGTTGGCTATATATGTGTGGCATGCAGGCATTGGAGCGGGTGTTGGTGCAGCTGTTGGCACAAACAAAACGTGCGTAATCTTGGAATGCACAAAATGGCACTAAAAGTGGTTAAAGGTAAAAATAAAATTACTTTAAGCTTATAGGTCAACAAGGAGTTACTTGTGGAGTTGTGTGGAATTGAAATTTACTACAGCGGAACTGGCGCTATTAAAAATTAAAATGGTTTATGTTTTAGTATATGTCGATTAATTAAAATTGCAATTAAAATAAGCAAAATTTATAACTTTTCATTAAGTTGGAAATTGCAATTAACTTAAAAATAAAATCGTTTTGCAGTGATTTTAGAGGTATTTTAGACTATGGCAACATTTATAAAATAATTAATACCCGAAAAAAGGGATCCAAATGGTCCTCCATATAAGGAAACATTGCGTATACGTAATTTTAAAGTCATTTTCATAACATTAGTCAAAAAGTTTTGAACTATCTGGTCTTACCGTCATGTGTTAAATGCAACATTGCGTATACGTAATTTGTTTTAAGTCCCACATTATTATATTATATTGTTGAAATAAAAAAGTCATAACATTTCCTCAAAAGTATTGATATAGCTGGGCCTTGGCCCAGCCCAAGGCCCACACTTTTACCGTCCTACATTCAAGGTAACATAACGTATACGTAATTTTTTTAATTCTCAAAATTATTATTATATTATTGAAACATAAAACTTATAACATTTTTGCCTTTAGTCAAAGCTCATTCTGATTAAATATAAGCCATAGATATCTCTTGAATTTCAATAAAGAAAAACATTTTTCATTTCATTCGACAATAAGAGGCAGGAGAATTGAAATTCGGGGACACTGTTCTTAACAATCCGCTGGGCTTTGAAGAGTTGGAAGAACATCCTGAGACACCGTCTGAACCACCAATCTTCCATGGTATTAGCATTGGTCCGCCGACGAAAAATTAAATTCTAGCTATTATTAGGACAGTTAAGAACAACAAAGCCCCTGGGAGTGATAATGTTCATGCTGAATTTTTAAAATGTGATTCCAATACAACAGCGAACGCCTGGTAGCCTATCTTACAGGAGATATGGAGAGCCGAAATACTTCCGAGAAGCTGGAACGAAGGAAATCTTGTTAATATTCCCAAGAATGCCTCCAGCAAAACCAATTTGGTTTTCGACAAAACTCAGGAACGGCATCATCTTTTAGCAATGCAACAAGTTTCAATGCTCAATCTACGCAGCCTTCGTTGATTTTAAGAAAACGTTTGATAGCTTGAAACGCCTTTTTCAGAAAATATTATCAACATGATCAAAGCCACTTACAATAATTTCACATGTGGGGTCAACCATTCTGGTCTACTTTCTGATCCATTTTCAATTTAAACTGGAGCTAGGCAAGGATGCGTGCTATCGCCTTTACTCTTCCTGTTGGCTTTAGACGAGGTACTTAGACGTTCACTCACGGGCCGCAAAGGCATACAATGGAGCCCGTCTAATCAGTTGGAAGATCTTGAATACGCAGACGATCTATGTTTATTATGCCATAAGTGCTCCGATCTCTAAGACAATCTCGAAAAAATCAACAGCCACTCGAGTAATGTTGGATTGGAAATTAATGCGTCAAAATCGAAAATCATATGCAGCGGATACACTACAGAATGAAAGGTTGTATAGCGTTCGATCCTTTGTGTACCTGGGCAACTTTGTTACCAACAGAAGCGGTGCGGACGAAGACGTCAAATCCCGGATTTGCAAAGCGAGATCTGCTTTTGCACAATTGGGGTCCATATGGAAATCTAGTCAGCTGCTACCAAATCGAAACTTCGCATTTTCAACTCTAAAGTGAAGTCTGTGCTCTTTTACGGATGCGAATACTGAAAAGAAACATCTAGCATAAATTCTCAGATTCAGATGTTTGTAAACCGGTGTCTTAGAAGAATACTGCGAATTCGGTGGTCCCAAAGAATTTCAAACAACGGTTTATGGTGACGCACGGAGCAAACACAAGTAGCTTATGAGATCAAACGCCGCAAATGGAACTGGATCGGCCACACATTAAGACGACCAAACAAAAACATCGCCCAACAAGCTCTCCGCTGGAACCCACAAGGCTCTAGACGTCTCGGGGCGCCAACTATGACATGGCGGCGTACAATCGACACGGAAATGCGAAAAGCCAGTTATACATGGAATGATGTCAGTGTTAATGCGCATAACAAAGTTAGATTTAAGTTGATTGTTGAGGCTCTATGCTCCACTTAGGAGTTCACAATTAGTAGTAGTACATAGTTCTGGGAGCAAAGCTAAACAAGAGCCTCCATTTGCAGCCGCCATTTTGAATTTCATCTAGATAAAAATGTCCAATTATTGTTCAATAAAAGTCGCATTCAACAATCAAACAGTAAATTTTTATACCCTTTTTTTCATGCCGCATATCATTCCCAAACAACCCCCTTTTTTTTGACCTAATTCGACAAAACATCCCCTAATAATAAAAATTAACTTTTACTTACTTGTGCCAAAACATATTGCCCGATACCAAAGGCATCTCCATCAAGAGAGCAGACAACAGCGACGTTTTACCAGCTCCATTTTTACCCACAATAACCGTCAGTTTTCCTTTGGGTATAGCGATCTCTGGCACAAGTAGCTTCTGCTCACTCTGTGGATGCCAAGAAAATAAACCATTATGGATGGACACTGCAATATCGTCGGACATCTTCAGCAGCAAGGAATCTCTGCGCCAGCTGTCCGTATTGCGTGCTCGTATAATGGAAAAATCCACGGGCTTTTCGACCATAGTGGCACCGCATAGCTTGGGTGGTCTTATAGCCACATAGGGTGTATTACGTAACAGTTCACGACGCTGCTGCACCAGTTTGCTATGTGAGAGTGGTGAGAAAGGCGCTGCAGTTTTTTCCTCCACATGATCGCCAGCGCCTTGTAGTAGAGGTGTAATAGGTTCCGATTGTGCCAAAGGCGCAGCTGTGGGTTCCGGTATGCGTATACGCAAAGCCAGACGTTGTTCGTTCAACCGATTCTCCACCTGCGCAGTGCGCATGGTCAGATTGGATTTTTCCTGCGTCTCGTACATGTCCAGGGAAGCATCACTTTTGCTCAAAATGCGCGCCATATTGCGTATGCCCTCGAATTGCTTTTTATCTCACGAGCGGTTAGAAAACGCTCCAAACGACGCGTGGATACACGTGCAGCTATGATAATGGGCACGGTTATGGGAAAGATGAGCAGCGGCACCGTCAGTTGTTGGAATAATGCCAGGGCAGAGAATAGACGACTGGCATCCAAACTAAACTTGGAGTCTCGGGGTAGACACACATAAACAGCCAATGTGACAAATGTGATGAGCACCGTGGAAACGTGCGTTAAAATAGCTGTGGAGAAAATGGGAGACAATGAGTGAGTATCGAGATAGAGAGATCGAGAAAGTTTATTATGCTTAAAGACTATTGTAAATAATACATACTATAGGTTAGGTTAGGTTAAGCTGAGTAGGTAGCTCAGTCAGTGACTGAGATCAACCAGAAACCATGAAGTCCATTGCGTTGCCTAATTGCGAGAGAAGGAGGAAAGGAATTGATAAAAGAGAGGGAGAAGGGTGTAGGAGGGTCAAAGCTGTAGGGCGTTCCTAATCACCCAAGTCTTTCTTATTTCAAATTTGAGGATTCGACAAACGCAGGCTTATCTTCTATGTGATCCCCTGTCTAGACTGCCCAGATCCTCAAAGAATGGTTTACCCAGAAACTGGGTTTGCCTTCTTAAAAGCGATGGGCAGTCGCATTGCAGGTGTTGGATGGTTTCATTTCTCTCCTCGTCTCCGCAGCTGATTGCGGGAGAAGAGGAAACGAACTGGACGATGGAAGGGGGAGGGGAGGCTTAGGATCAAAACTGTAGGGCATTCCTTATCTTAATCTTAAATTTCTCTTATTGCAAAACCATTTTGAGGATACGGCAAATGCAGCCAGATCCCCTATGTGATCTCCTGTCCAGAATACCCAGATCCTCAAAGAATGGTTTACCCAGAAACTAAATTTGTCTTTTGAGATGCGACGGTCAGTCCCATATCAGGTATTGGATACTTTCTGTCTCCTCCTCGATTCCTCAGCTGCGGCCGAAGTCGTGACGGGGAGCCGGCGGCCTCTTAGCCGTATGGCGAATGGTGCAGTGCCACGTTACAACTCCTACTGCTATCCTGGTTCTCTTTTTATGGAAGAGCAGCATATGTTCGCTTTGAATCAAAGCTTAGCAATAGTATTAGGGAGATGCGACAACTGGGCACCCTTGTCCTATTCTCTTTCTACTAGAGCTCTGACCGTTTCCATGATTTGCGATAATTCATACTAAACTATGCAAGAAAATTGTTACTTTTTCAAAGTTTGGATAAGTATTACGCAAAAATCATGCCTAAGCATAAATTTTTCTACAAACCATTTTTTCTTGCTCCCTCTTGCGGATCTAGAAGTTAGTTTTCTTGCTTTTTCTGATGAACAATTTTGCTACTCGGCGAAATTCCAATTTTTTCTCTTGTGCACTCTAGCGGAAAATTTCGGAACTTGTAATTTGCCTATGCACATTTTTCTCTACAAACCATGGATGTAGACGGAGTAGGAGGCAAAGACCCTTGTTCTAAGAATAAACTATTTTCAGTTTTTTTTATAGTTTTTAAAAAATCTTTTATTCGTATCCAGAAGAAGGGACGGATTCTTTAATCAAAATGAATATAAGCCCAGCAGACATGGCAAAATATATATTTCTGATTACACAATAAAATGGATTCACTGGAATCGAATCTAATGTCCAAAAACTCTAAAAATGTCGATAACTGATATAACCTTTATTTAATGGATTTTTGTGGAATAATCTCAGAGTCCTGATGAAATAGAGATTTTTACACCCTGGATTTTGTTCTCCGAAAATGAAAACTAATTTCCTTTTTTCTGCGAGATGGATGTTCTGCAGGGATCTTGAAGGTCTTACATCTAGAGGCAGCCAAATATGTCGACTCTTGACTTTTTTGTTTCTTTTAAATAGGCTTTTTCGTCTGTATGAATAAGACCTAGAGACAGACTCCTAATTTTTATACACCTTACCGTATGGTACAAAGGGTATGATAAGTTTGTGCAAGCCGAAAATGTATGTCATATACAGAAAGAATCGTCGGAGACCCCCAAAGCTTCCTAAAGTATGATCAATCAATCCCAAAGTCGTCCGCGGCCGACTTTAACGTACGCCTCTTTTTTTTTTTTTGGTTTTTTTTTGGCCTATATAAAAGCAGGGATCTTGTAAACAATTAGTCCTAAAGGCAGCGCTATATATGGACAGCCTTGACCACATCCACCCGCCCATTTATCCGACCGGCTTCAAAAAAAAAAACTAAGTTAGCTCATCATAATATTTATTTTTTATCTTAATATTTTTGAGCCTTTGCAACTACCATTCCATGCTGCCATATGACTGAAAAGTTTATACGTCCATTTAGCCGGATCCTTGTCTGTAGAGTGTTCTAAAATAGTTGCTGAATGTATTTAAAAAAACGAAACAAAAATCGAACAGAAAAAAACAGAAACTTCTCAAAGACTTCACTGCACCACGGTTATAGTAAACTCCTCCTCTGGAGCAACAAGATATTCAAATTTCCTAGTGGCTACACGCATATAGCAAAGCTTATTAGCCGGATCCAGATCTCGAATGCAACTCTGAGCCGAGGTTACCAATACTCCATGCAAATGCTTAACTATGGCCTGGGCGCTGGTATTATCGAATGAAGAATCGGCCACGGTATTGGTGGTATTATCGGAAACCACATAGCCCTGAGTGTTCTCCGCCGTAATGCGCACCGCATTTTGATAGTTTTTACGTATTACTTCCTCGAGCATGCGATTCATCTTGGAGCAATGTATTAAATTCTTTTACAAATTTTTTGAGTTTTATTAAATTTTTTTTTTTTTTGGAATTTTTCCGATGTGTGCTAAATGAAGCGTCAGAGTGAACTAAAAAATGTCGACATTTATTTTGGGAGTATACTATTTTAGAGCCTGCTTTGATTGAATATTTAGTAAATTCTGCTTAAGTGTATTTCTAAGCTTAATTCTATTGATTTTAAGCCAATTTCGTGTCTTAGATGACCTTAAAATATATTTTATTCTAAAGACTAGCGTTTAAAATAAACTTACTCATTAATGCCCAATAAAAAGCGTCCTTGTTGAGGTACTTCAACTCCTTTTCACGTGACTGATTGATTTTTTTCAGAAAAACATCAGTCCAAGCATTCAGTTTGATAATCTTAATGCCAATTAAGGTATCGTGTATTTTTCTCAAACGCTCATCGGTATATTTCTATTAAAAAAAAAAGAGCAAATGGTTAGGCATAAAAAAAGTACAAAAACTTTTGTCAACCTTATTTTTCAGTTCAACAAGCCCCAAACAAACTGAGTATCACTTATTAAAAAAAATTCGAGTTGGCAAGTAAATACCAAACAGACTGGGCCAAATCTAAATTCAATTAACTCAAGTTGGGCAGCCAACAATAACTTTAAATTGACCACAAATCTGTTAACAGGAAACTTTTAATGAGCCTCCTACTCAAATACAATTGGGCCAAAGTCCAAAAGCGCAAAATACAAAACAAATTTACAACTCGATGCAAAACGATAAAGATGATGAGGTTTGTGATGAAGATGATGAGTTTTGTGTTGAAGATGATGACGTTTATGAAGAAGATGATGAATTTTGGGATGAGGAAAATGAAGGTGAAGAGGTTGTTGACGAAGATGATGAGTTTTGGGATGCAGCTGATGACGTTGACGTTGATGATGATGATGATGAACAAAACTGACCAGCAAAGTGCACAAAATCAAACAGTCCAACATGCACAGCTTAGCTGCTCTTAGTAAAGAGAACCAACTCAAAACTGGCAGCATTTCATGGTCATAAAATTTTGTTTAATTTGATTTGAAGTAAAATTAGTTTGGCTTATTGTTCCAAAGACTTTACATTATTAAGCATAGCTGTCTAGCTCACTCACACTCCCACACAGCGACACATTGTTGCCATCCCACTCTTACTTACCGCTATCACTTCAGCATTCTTTGACATGGCATTCCCAATGAGAAACTGCAATGGCGTCATGATGAGTATGCAGACAATCGCTCCAATGACCGCACTTATGCCCAGCTTTAGATACAGCAAATATATGACCACGGATATCTGTAAGTACATTTCGGAATTATAATTGACTTTCGGTATGCAAAAGTTACAAGATATCTTAATACCTAATAAATATTTCAAGTTAGACTTGAAAGTCAGTTGAAGAGAGACTAACTTTTGAGGTAATTTAATGGTTGAGTAAATACTTGGTATTAAGATATTTTGAGTATGACATAATCAGAAAATGTGGCAATGCAATGGTATTTGCTTTGATATCAAATATTAACACACTTTAAGCGGGTAGCCTAGTATATGAAACTATGCTGCGTAGCGGGCATTTCTTGCAAAACAAGCAAAAATTGCGCGATCCAAAATAAATAATATTTGCAAAAGTAATGGTTAGATTTTAATAAAATTTGGTAATTTAGTACTTACAAATATACTCTATTTTATGTTATCAAAAGTTTTGTACTAAAACACAACCTACCCTATCTGTTTACCTTTCAAAATGTCAACTATATTGACAAATTTACGTTTATAAACCAATAGATATTTTGTAAAAAAATGTTTTATTGTTTTTTAAACCTATATAATACTTGTAAATTCATTTTTATACAGAAGTAGTTTAGTAGTAGTAGTGTATAAAATATTTTATTGTATTTTCTAGCACTAATATTTTTTAAATGTGTGATATTTAAAAAAACATTCTCCCTTATGAAGGGGCACGTCGCAATATTCACACATAAAGCAGGTTAAACTCTTCTTCTTGTGAGAAGCACAAACATAACATTGTTTTTGGGGGTTCTTTTTTTGGCCTCCCGTAAATATTCTTTTAATTTTATGTTTTCTTGCATCCAATAATCTATTTGGAAAATCGATTCTTCTACATGTAGAAGATGTGCTGGGTACTGGATCATCAGGATTATTGGGAACTCTATCATCAACACTATCTCTACCATTATCTCTTATCCATTCTTTGGCCACATCGTGCAAAAATCTTTTATAAC
>JBAMAX010001641.1:0-50884 GCA_037043745.1 Chymomyza amoena
AGTAAGCTGTAAAAGTTTTTATGGATGCACGCTTAAAATTCATAACTGATTGAAACAGAAGCTTATCGCCAGCTAAAATCAATGTTTGCTTAACATTTTTATAATTTTCTTTGTTTTTTCAAAATTTTTCATTTCGTTTCGATTTATAGAGCTCAATCTCTTGAACATAATCGATTTATATGCTGGTAGCCTGTTTGCCAAAGATCAAAGCTGTTCCAGTTACCCACAGAAATTTCAAACTCGACACAATAAAATAAATAAAAATAGCTTTAAGATGATTGATTTTTATTTTATTTGTAGAACATGAGGGTCATTAGCTTTTGCAGCATGACAAAGCTGTCATCTTTAAGGCGCACTTAGAAATCAAACAGCAGGCTGGCAGGCAGGCAGGAGTGGACAGTAAGTCAGTCAGTTCGTTAGCTCATCCGTCTCTGCGTCATGATATTAGATAGGTCCAGGACACAGCCAGCAGTAGCAGTAGCTGACATTCTAAGCCCAGGACACAAAATTGTAATTAATACTTGGGTTTTGCTTGGGAAATTGACGGGCTTCCTCGGCAACAAAGCGTTGTGGGGAGCAATCAAGCGAGGCAGCCCACAACAGGGGAGTGGCGATGGAGGGCAGCAAAATGTAAGGCGTCCAGGCATTTCAAATTGAAAATGCAAACAAAATGACGGAGAGGAGAAGGTTTTGTGGGTTGGTGCTTAGAAAATGTCGGCACAGGATTAGGCGCAAAGCGCAGGGACTTGAACGTAAATTTCAAATATTAAATGTCGTTAGTGGATCAGCGTGTAGTTGGAGCGGAGCGGTTGACCCTAAGGGAATGAAAAAGAGCAGCAGGAGCTGCCGAAGCAGCAGGAGAGGAACTGTGTGGAAATGGAAGCTAAGTGAAAAGTCAAAATACAAATGAAGAAATGAAATAAGAGATGAATGTGTGAGTGAGTGTGTGTGTGTGTGTGTAGTTGTGCCTCATATGACAAAAGAGAAAGAGAGCTAAAGAGGGGGGAGACAGAGAGAGGGAGAGAGCTAGATAAACACTGACCTTACACACACACACTAGCCCCAATTGCATTTTAAATAATAAAAATGGCTTAACAAAAGGCACAGACAATAAGGACAAAAACAACAACAGCAAGAAGAAGAAGAAGCAGCAGACACATGTGAAAACAAAAGAAGAGAAATACAAAATACAAAGAGGAAAATACAAAATGGTAAATTGAAAATTCACAAAGGCAACATTCATGGGAACAAAGAGCGCTCAGGAAGGAAGTTACTTAATATCAACAACATGTAAATGACCAAAGCTAACCTCACATTTGGCTAACCCTTTAAATGCATACACTGTAAGAAAAATTGGTAAGTATGACTAATAGTTAAGGCAGATGCCCCCAAAAGTTGCCTTGACATTTTGTATATTGACTTCTTCTTCTTCTTGCTGTTACGCGTCGAGGTAACCTTGGGATATTCTCCAATTAGGTCGGTCCAGCCTCTCTCTTCTCATCTCTGCCAGGGTTCTGACCCACATCCTTCCCATTTCCTGGATGCAATTTTCCCAAGTTTTTCGGGGTCTTTCTCTCGGTGCATTGCCTTTCGTACTCATTTCCAGTACCTGTTTGGCTTTTCTTGACTCGTCCATCCGATGTCGGAAGACAACCACTTCTACCTACCTTTCTCTCTCTCTCTCTCTCTCTTCTTCAATCCCCATTGGCTGTTAGGCGTCGGTTTAGCCTCGGGATATCCATCTTCTCCAATTAGGTCGATCCCGGATCTCTCTTCTCATCTCTGCCAGGGTTCTGCCCCTCATCCTTCCCACATCTTGGATGCGCTTTTCCCAAGTTTTTCGGGGTCTTCCTCTCGGTGCATTGCCTTTCGTTCGAATTTCTAGTACCTGTTTGGCTTTTCTTGACTCGTCTATCCGATGTCGGAAGACAACCACTTCTGCCTACCTCTCTCTCTTCTTCTTCAATCCCCATTTGCTGTTAGGCGTCGGTTTAGCCTCATGATATTCATCTTCCTGCAATTAGGTCGATGCCGGCTCTCTCTTCTTATCTCTGTCAGGATTTTGCCCCTCATCCTTCTGGATGCGATTTTCCCAAGTTTTTCGGGGTCTTCCTCTCGGTGCATTGCCTTCCGTTCTCATTTCCAGTACCTGTTTGGCTTTTCTTGACTTGTCCATCTGATGTACATAGGTGTCCGAGCCATTTTAGCTGTCTCTCCTCGATATTTTGTATAATCGACTTCTTCTACTCTTCTACTTCTGAACGTATTCTTTCATTTCTGACCATATCTCTCCCGGTTCTTCCTGCCACCCTTCGTACGTACTTCATTATTGTTACCTAATAGCGGCAAACACTCGGTACCGTACAGTGCTATTGGTACTATAACCGTGTTGTAAAGCTTGGGTTTTGTTTTTGTGCTTATCTCTCATTTACCCACTATTGTGTTACTTATCTGATCTTTCGCTGAGACCTCTTTCTTGGTCCGTTTTAGCACTTTTTGGCCTTTTTTTCCCAAACAGCTAACAATGGTTCCGAGTTATTCATAGGATTAAACTCTCTCTAATTCTCTGCCGTTGCATGTTATATGCAGATTCTCTTTCGACCTATCCTCTTTAGAGACTCACATTACTTTGCTCTTGGTTACATTAATCTCCATTCCCTTTCTTTTTAAATTGTTGGACCACTTCTCTAATGCATTTCGTAGCCTTTCCGGATTGTTTTCTATGATAACAATATCATCCGCATGTAATGTGATTTGCAGGTAGATGGGTTGAAGTCTCCAGTACACTCTTTCACGATTTAGCTATTTCATTCATGAATAAGATGAACAGTAGTGGGCTAAGACTGTCTCCTTTCTTTAATCCTTTGCATATTTCAAATACTTCTGACTTCTCCCCCTCTAGTCTCACTTTCCCCCTCGGCTTGTCATAGACACTTTTAATAGCGTTTATCAGTCTCTCTGGAACATTTTTAGTTTTTAGTGCCTCCCATACATGTTGTCTTGGCACACTATCAAACGCCGCTTTTAAGTCTATGAAAAAGAAAAAGATCTTTTTTTTAGCCATCTATTCTTCCATGATGACCCGGTCTGAACGCTGCCTGCTCCTCTTCTAGGTCTCTTCTACTACTCGCCTAAGTCGCTTTTCCAGTACCTTGGTATATAACTTATACACTGTTGATGTTGGCTTTTTAGAGCAAAAATTCAAAAAAACACACATTTGTGTGCAGTCTGATCAAAATATGTGCACTATTGCACATAGCTACCATACAAAAAATTGAACCAGTTCACTCTCATTTGCACATTGCGTGACTTTTCAATTAATGAATCATTTTTATAACGAGTTAACTTACTTTCATTTTGGTAACCTCTCCTTTCTGCGATATACCTACATTGCTCTAATCCACCATACCCTTCTTCCTATTAATACCCCTTTTCATAATTTATGTCCAATTTTTTTCAGTGTACCGTATTTTATGGCCATCTTGCTGTTCCGTTCTTGACTTTTGCTTGGATTTGCGGCCAGCTGGTTTGTTGGGTTTGCTAAGGAGCCTTGCCTTGACTTCTTTAATGGGTTCCAGTTTGTGGTCGTCATTGAAATGGTCAACATTTAAGACCCGGCCATTTGACAGAATGTTTGAAAGCTATAAACATTGAGTGGTTCGTAAGAGACATAACTTTAAAGTGTCAGCACTCTCCCTCTCTCTCTCTCTCGCTCGCTCTCTCTCTCTCTGTCTCTATCATAATGGCTGTCACTCAGGCCTGTCTTGCTATCTCATTCTGTTTGTTTGTTTGTTTGTTTGCAATTTGACACTGTGACCGCTCATTAAGGCAAGAGAAAGACAGAGTGAAATTGGAGACAAGCTCATTAACATTTTTGAACGCAAGGGGGGTAGGGGGTAAATGCTCCATCTAATACACGCACAGACACCACGTCGTATGCGTAATAAATGTGACCAAATGCCAAGCCAAATAAGCGGCTGGCACGCTAATTACGGACTGCATTTCATTATCGGCACGAACTCGATGATTATGATGATTATTGCAAACGATGATGACACAATCGAGTCTGTCATTCAGTCACTTTGTCATTTAGTCACTTTGTGGCTCATTCATTCATTCAATCAGTTATTCAAATGCCAAATCAAACAATGGCAGCCAACTGCGTATTTATTTATTTATTTTATTGGATAGCTTTTTTTCTATCGTTTATTGTACGCTACTTGTGAGCATACTAGACTGGGTATATGCTTGGGTTTGGGAAGGTAAAGTAAAAAGGATGTGGGCGTGGGCGGTGAAATCCTGCAAACATGTCCTATTGTTATGCTAAGAAGAAAGACTCTGAGTTGAGCTAACGCACAACCGTATCCATCACCACTCAATAACCCTCAGTTGGGTTTGGTGTCACTCAGGTGCTCCTAGTAACGAGGCGGCGGACAAGTGCTCCAAGAACGGCTCAGCGCTGGCAGTTAACCTTGCGGTTACGGACATAAATAAACCATTGCAGGACTCTAACGTCAGATCTATTTCATTTTTATGGCTGCGGAACATGGAAACGCACGAGAGGAGCAGACGCACGTTTACAACCCTTCAGCAAAAAGTGCTTAGTATTAGTTATGTAGATCTCAGGAATGTAGCTAATCAGAAACCTGCGCCAGTAGAAATATGCAAGCGTAAGTGGCGATGGATTGTGCATACCCTTCGGAGATCCAATGAGAACCTCGCTCGACAGTCATTTCGTTGGAACCCTTCAGGGGAGAGGTCGTCGCGCTGGTACGCCAGCAAACACATGGAGAAGATCTATTGACCATGAAATACAAGCTTCCAGCTACTCATGGAATGATATCTGATGTAAATCCGGCAATATAGTTCGCTACAAGAGGATGATCAACGCCCTATGCTCCACTTGGAGTTAACGATGGCAGAAGAAGAAGAACAGGACATCGTATCGTAAATCTGGGAGAAGGCTAGAATTCCGACCGAAAGAGAATGGGATATGGTGTCCGTTTGTCGCATCTCCCGAGCACCCAGGCCGAGATATGATCCAAAGCGAACAACTAAACTAAACTAAACAACTAAACAGGACTAAGATGGTTCTGCACCATAGATAATATGGTTGCGAGTTGCACGTTCCCCATCACGATTTCTGCCGCAGGTGCGGAGATGAGAAAGAGACGGAAAGCATCCAACATCTTCTATGCGACTGCCCGACACTTCTTAGAAGACGAACCCAGTTTCTGGGCAAACCATTCTTTGAGGATGTGGGTAGTCTAGCCTAAGTGCCCATAGCGGATATGGCTGCTTTCGTCGAATCCCCAAAATGGTTGTGCAATATGACAGACTTAGGCGATTGGGGATATACAGTTTTCGATCCTTCTCCACACTCCCATCCTTTCTTCAATTCCCTTCCTACCCTTCATTAAATTAGGCAACACAATGAACCTCATGGTCTCCGGTTGATATCAGTCACTATCTGTGCTGCCTATACAACCTGACCTAACCTAAATGGTTTAGTGTTTCAAATAAACGTGCAGAAGTGTTCAACAGACGTCGCGAGCAACCTTAATAGCGATGAAGAAATGGCAGACTAACAAAAGCAATGCTTATAAAATTGATTATTAAGGAATCGCCAGTAGTTAGAGAACAGGGTGTGAATGCAAATTCGACCTTTTATCACGATCTATAGATCAATAAGCACACAACGCACTACAAGCAAAATTTAGAAGTCTGGCTAAAGGTTTTAGGGATGTCCATTCAATGTACAAACTCTTGGGAATCGTCACCTTGATGTGGTGAGGAGGCCTAATAACTGCAATGATTCTAAGCGCAACGCCGGCGGTAGCATAGCTACTGGTTGGGCCACCCTTGCCGATAAGGTCTTCGAGTAGCAGTGAATCGAAGAGCGATCCACAACGTAGCGTCTGGACTCAGAATGAGCGGCTGCTAAAGGCGACTGCTCTCCAGGTTAGGGGCAGCCTATTTAAAAGTGACCTGTCACGCGAGCAGAGTTGTCCGGACTGACTTTGAGCTGAAAACTTACTGTCAGAACCCTGCTACCTCACATATTTCTTTATAAACGTTAGAGAAAGCCCGAGAAATATTCATGCTCCAAGTGGTACCCGTGTCCCAGCGGCTAATCCATCTGCACAGCGGATTTGGAGTTGCAAGCCCTATGTTTTAGAAATAACAATATAATGGAAACCAGGGCCATGCCCTGTGCTCCACTAGGAGTAACAGGACACAAGAAGAAGAATTCAATTTACAGAAAAGTAGTTCATAAGTCGGACTTATCCCTGCTAGTGGCGCATCAACTAACATCTTCAGTCGTATAGGTATATTTTTTTATTAGGGAATCAGGAATTTGTAAAAATAATTTGGGATTTTAATCGGGCATAAATGCCTAAAGGCAAAAAGAATAACCTCATGAGCCAGACTAACAACAAGGCCAAAAGCTGAAAATGTAGGAGGCAGAAGTAATCAGCATTAGAGCTGCTACACTCCTTGAAGTCAAATACCTGGACACATGCAGAAATTTAGACTATTACCATCAGCTGTTATTTATTTATTTATTTATATAATAATAAAGTCGAATTTAATTGTAAGTCATAAAGGTTTGTAGCCAGAGCAATGTACTTTCTACTGTCAGTTGTTTGAAGGGCACTTTTGCAATTCTGCTCTAGACAGTGTATAATTTTAAGCCCTACAAAAGTAATCAAATAGTTCTAAAACTTTGTGGTCAGCTGTCTGAAAGGCACTTTTGCATTTCTGCCCTAGAAAGTGTATAATTATAAGCCCTAGAAAAGTAATCAAAGAGTTTTAAAACTTTGTGGTCAGTTGTTGTAAAGGCACTTTTGCATTTCTGCACCAGCAAAAGTACAGTCAGTAAGTAAAGAGTATTAAAACTTTATTATAGAGAGTTCTATCTGTTTTTTTCTTTTTTCGTTCAATGTATTTCATTTCATTAAATAACATCAGCCAAGCGCACTTATGCATAAGTGTACGTGTATGTGTGCGTATCTGTGTATGTGTTTTTGTGTTTGTATGGCTGTTTGCATTTGAATGGTTATGATGATGATTCCCACACAGAGTCATTTGCCAAAGCACACATAGATACGCACGCACACAAAAAGCCAAAGCTTTTACATACATGCGCCCATATAAAGTAATGTTAAATAAATTGAGTTGCACACGCACACACATACACAAATATAGTATGCACGTACGTGTGTATGTGTTTGTGTGTGTGCGTATCTATGTGTGTCATGCATTGGCAGCATGATTGATGCACACAAAGCGCGCGAACTAAAACTCAAAACTTAAAAGCCAGTGAATACCCCTGCGTTGCCATGAAGCACCCTACTCATCGTCGTTAGCCATAGTTATGCAAGCGCATTATGCAAAAGTCTGCACACACACACACTAACTCACACACACACATACGCCAATGAATAATAATGGAATTGTGTAACTTTTTGATAAGCAGTGTGTGTGTGTTGGACTGTAGGGGCTTTTTAAGGGGGCGTGTAAATACCAGGCTTAGTTCAGTAGGGCGGGACGGAGAGGGAGGGGCACGCACGCATTCTTGCATTCTAAGCGCCTTAAGTGCACATGCCCAGCATTTGTCTTTGTCTGTGTGCGTATCTGTGCGAAAGTGATTGTGCGTGCGTGTGTGTGTGAGTGTGTGTGTGTGTTTGTTTTCGTAGTTAAGGCGGCCATTGTCTTCGGCTGATAACAAACGGTTTTAAGTTTCCAAGGCTTCTCTAACCCGGACTCATAAGTCCGCTTTGTAGCGCTCTCTACAGCTTTAAATCCATCCATCCATCCATACATATCCTATTTATTAATTAATTATTGTTGAAATTCTCAAAATGGAAAACTAATTAAAAGCGCATTGGAGTGCAGGCGAGTTGAAAGCATATTTCTAAAATTAATTAGTTGATTAATTTAATTAATGCAGGCATTGGCAGAGCTGCGGATTTAAAATGGATGTGGCCAAAGCGCTGGTGAGGCTCACATAATGTACAACAGTGGAATGAAATTCACATTTTTTGTGATTTCGATAAAATTTGGAGATTGGGGAATATATTATTATTACTGGGTGTAGACACGTACTGCGAACCTTGTGGATTTATTGTACCTTCTCCATGGCTCAGAGCTCTCCAAAACGTCCTAAGGCCTGCATGTATTCCAGTATTTTATTTGGACTTATGGTAACATCTAATCAAATTGCCTTAAATGAGGAAATAAGAAAACGAAAATATGGCTGGATAGGCCACACGCTACGTAAGCCCTATGATGACATCCCGCATGCTGCGCTAACTTGGAACCCACAGGGAACCAGGAGAAGGGGAAGACCTGCAATGACATGGAGGAGTACAAACCGAAACTTGCAAATCGTTTAACGAGTTGAGACAAATCACGCAAAAGAACAAAAACTGGAAGACTTTTGTTGCATCCTTAAGCTTCTAAAGGAGTATGGAATTAATAATAGTTATAATAAAGGTAACAAAAATCTCTGCTAGAAGGACGTACATGTCCAGGAGCTTGTTTCTTTTCCCGGCGAGTGCCATACATTCACATAATATATACGAAGAAGTTTCTTCCTCCATGTTACAGAAGCGACATAGTCCACTATCCACTAAGCCAATTTTGATTAAGTGGCTGCGGAGCCTACAATATCCCGTCAGAAGGCCCGCCAGGATTCTCACGGTTTTCTTCCCCCCATGAGTTACCATAACTTTGAACCTTTTACGATTATAGTTGGAGAGGAGGGTTTATGACTGTTTAAGCCCTGCTATCTGTGCCCAGTGAAACAGTCGTTTGTTATTCTCCTCTATTGTCAGTAGCTGCCGTACCACGTGGTTACCAATCCCACAGTGTGGTTCAGGACCCGTTAGCGGAGTTGCTTCAGCGGTCCTTGCTAGTTTATCTGGCAGCTCATTTCAAGGATTATTGTTATATCCTGAAACCCATTTAATCGTGAGCTTACTCCTGGATCCTAATTTATCCAGTGTGTTCTCACTTCTTTGACCAGTCATGTTGTGATTTTGACTTTGCTTAATGCCTTTATTGCTGCTTGACTATCAGACAGGATGGGAATATCCATGTCATGGTAGTTCTGTTGGAGATTGATTTCTGCACATCTTCCAATAGCACAGACTGCAGCTTGGAAATGCTGGTAAGTCTGCCTAGAGGTTCGAAATATTTGGTTCTGAGTCCTACTACCCCAACCCAATTCCTTGATCAGTTAGTAATCTGTCTGTGTACCACTTTATTGTATGTGAGTTCATAGGGTGAACTGTCGCAAGAGAGGTTCAAGCCCCTTTCGTCTTGAATTTGGTATCAAAGTTTTGATTGGATCTGTACTCAGCTAGCGATGAAATATCGCTTGGGGAAAATAAAAAAACTCCCGAATGCCAAATTTGGTTCGAGGTTTCAAAAAAATATGGGTGCTGTATAATAGAACCCCAATATCTAAAAAATAAAATAAACTTGTCTCCTGTAGGATGAAAACAAATCATATCTGAAAGTTTGGTTGCTCTAGCTCTTTTCATCTCCGAGATCTAAGTACAGACGAACTTATATAAATCGACTTCTATATATATAATTCCCTTACTGACCCCTGGGAGGAGCATGGGGATCTCTATTAATAACTGTTCGAACAGAACAGGGATCTACAGTTTATAGCCGAATCCGAACGGCAGTGCCTTTAATTAATAGAGTTTTCTACATTCAACAAAAATAAATTCGCTTCAACACTACAGGAGAATTTATCGGAAAAATAAGGGAAATATCGGCAAATAAATTCGTTTTCCGGAGTACGTAAAAATGTATCTGAATAAAATTGTTCGTTGAGGTTTTTTTGTTTGCCGAAGCACGACTGAATATATTACAAAATACAATAGAAAACTTAAGAAATTCGACTGGAAGTCCACATTTCGATATGATAAAGGCAGATTCCTTTTAAAAGGTAAATCGCAAAAAAAAAAACCAAATTCGTTTATTGTTTGCAGTGGGAGGTAAGACGTAGGCATGGATCTACTACTGGCAATTTCTTTATATACATCACTTATTGCATAACGCTAGCCGCAACTGACGAATTTTTGCCAACAAATCGCCAATTCGTTCCACTGTGCAGTGGCTGGCACATTATTTTCACTTTATTTGCCTCAATCAATTATAATCGGTATTTACACTTACGTGCATTATAAATAAACATTTTTACAGCTGCATGGTTAACGAAACGAACAACTTACCTGGAAAAAATGGAAAAATATATTAATAAATTAATTTAATTATTGATACAAAATAATTGAAAATTGTTGTTTTATAAAAATTTTAATCTCATTAAGAATTTCACGCGATTTTTGTATTTACTTAAAACAAGAAGTTGTTCTGGAGTGGATTTCCCAACACTCTTACCCAGTCATCTAATCATAATAATATTAAAGAGACAGGCTACCTTTATACTCTGTACTCAGCGAATCAAGTTAAGATCTAAAGACCTCCAAATATTTTTTTCGCCTCATGATTTGTTATATCAAAAATTAATCGTTTAAAAAAAATTCAACAAAAAGGAGAGCTTTATTATTGAATATTCATATTACTGTAAACAGAAACATGCAATATTACAACTGCGCCACCTAGCGATAGCTACTCGCTTGCGCCATCTGGCGACCACATGCAACAGAAAAATAAATGAACTTTGTCTCTGTCTATAAAAGGCAGATAAATGTTAATAAAACCAAAATATTTTTTTCTGTCAGGACGTTAGATTTCCTCTCTTTAAATTCTTTATTATGATTTATTTCAATCAATTGTTTAATGCAACAATTTTTCTTCAGAGTCTGACTCTGAAGGTGACAAATTTTTGATAGCTTGTAGAAAATCTTGCAGCTTGTTGTTTCTCCATATGATGTTATCTCGACCCAGCTCTATTAGCAGCTGGCTTTGCCGCTTGATACCGTGCAGATCCTGAAAATTATTATTTATAAATTCGCTGAAATACTGCAGATCCTGCTCCGTAGAGACTTCCTCAAAAAGTGGCCTTATAAGTTTCACCAAGGTACCCGTAGAATTGCGGCAACTTTTGCAGAAGAACAAGAGGCATTAAAAAAGATAGTTCAAGCTGTTCTCAAAGAGTAAAACTTACAAATCCCGTATGAGCTTAACATTTTCGTTTACGAACTTCTTGGCCAGCAGATAGCCCAAAGGATTACGCACCACCGCCTTAAAGGCGCGCTGTCCCACATGTTTGCGTATACTCTTCCCGCCAAAGCACCACTTGAGCACCTTCTCCAGGGATACATTATCCCGGCTGCAAGCCAATGCCGCCAGCATAATGCCCTGCTCGGCGGCCACATTGGAATTGCTGTACATATTGCTGAGCTGCAGCCAATCCGTATCCGTGCCATATCGTATAGATGCGCAATAGATCGTCTCACGCATTTCTACAGATAGCTGCGGCTTAGTAGCATTATTTGCCTCTTCTGGTACAGCCTTGCCCGAGGATTTGCGAATTCTTTGAAACTCATTGCGTGCCAGTTGGATACATTCGTTCAATTCATATTGACAGGCCAGACGACCAATGACCATTTGAAGGAGCCCAGCAGATGCCTCCGTCGTATTATGATTTTCAACGAGTTGGTGATAAGGAATCGTTACCAGGTGTCTCATATAAGTCTGAAGACGGATAGTTTGGAAGTAGTTAGTATTATGAAAACGAAGCGTTGAGAAAGTGACTTAAGTACTCTGTACCAGGTGCGGGTTGGGAAGGATTCTTCACTTCGCAAGACTTTCAACCCATTTTTCCAACTTTTTTTTTGAAGTGGCGGGGTGCCTAATCCCGAAAACCCCTCTAGTGCAGCCGACACTCACTGTTCTGTACCTTTATTATGACTTAAATACTCTGAACCAGATGCGGATCTAGGATGTGATCATGGGGTTGGGAAGGATTCTTCACTTTGCGAAAGACTTTCAACCCATTGTTCCAACTTTTTTTTTTGAGGGTGTTGAGTCTAGACCCGTCCCGTGCAGCTGCTTTGCTCTGTAACTTTACCTTTATTATGACTTAAATACTCTGAACCAGGTGCGATTCTAGGATGTGATCTTGGGGTTGGAAAGGATTCTTCACTTCGCAAAGGACTGTCAACCCATTTTTCCAACAACATTTTTATGATGGGGCGGGAGGGTCTAGGCCTGAAAACCCCTCTCATGCATCCGACACTGCTCGGTACCTTTACCATTATTATGTGTTAAGTACTCGAAACCAGGCCGCAGCGGGTCCAGGATGTGATCTTGGGACTATGAAGAATTCTGCACTTCGCAAGACTTTCAACCCATTTTGCCAACTTTTTTTTTATGGGGCGGGAGGGTCTAGGCCCAAAAACCCCTCCCGTGCTGCCAACACTGCTCTGTTACTTTAAGTTCGTCCGAACCCCTAAAGTGTGTCAATATTTAAACTAGTCAGACAGAAATTGAATGAATAATAAAAGCTTGGAGGAATCTTGATTTCCGCAGATCTTCGGTTAGGGGTGCTTGTTCCGCGTGGAGTTGTATGTCTCCCATCGAGCGCAGCCCCTAGTGGTAGATAGGGGAATGCTTGGCACTATCCAGGATCAGTTGGAAATAAAATACCATTCGAGGATAAAAACCGATGAAACACCCGCTTGGACAGACAGAAATTGAATGAATAATGCAAGCTTGGAGGAATCTTGATTTCTGCAGATCTCCGGTTAGGGGTGCTTGTTCCCCAAGTTCTGGTAGATAGGGGAATGCCAGGGTCAGTTGGAAACGACGAAACACCCGCTTGGAAGTGCCGATAGGGATTCTATCACCAAGCTCGAGTAGGAGGCCTAGCAATCTACCCAACTGAAATATTTTTTGTCACCGAATCGTCAAAACCTCCTATGCTTCAAATAGCAGTTAAGGGAACATATTTAGAGTTCAAGCAACCCAAAAGATTATCAGAAAACCGGACAAACCGTATTTGGGTACATAGCATTACAGCCACTTTATATTCCGCTGGGTTACCCACCTTGAAGACCAAATAGCTGGTGGTATACTTCAGTATATTGTTTAGACGTTCAAAGTTGCGCATTGCCGTCTTCCAGACCACATTCTCGTTCTCCTGCTGCAGATAACTAATCAGACTAAGCGACATATTATAGCTGAGTATGCCATTCCAGGCCAGACTCAGCGCATCATTCACCAGCTGGGCACGATTTAGCTTATCAATGTTCGTATAATCCGCACTATGAAGCGTCTGATTGAGCAACAACCAATTCTGGTCATCATAGTTGACGCGATAGAGCGCACCAAGACGTGTATTGAGCAGTAGCCAATCCTGGGCCGTAACATTATCCAACTGCAAAGGCTCAGGTTTGCCATCATGGCAGGTCAGCCAACTACGTCGCACCGCTACGGTGCGACTGGTATAGGTAAGTGGCACCCACCAACAGTAGGAGCTATTCTTGCTGCTCAGCACCTCCCCGGTATCGTTGGACTGCAATGGAGTGATGAAGAAACGCTGCTGCGTCACCAGCGCTGTATTCTTCTCATAGTCACGCGTAACGCTGAGCAAGGGATAGCCCTTTTGCTGCGTCCAGGAGTTCATGACCTTTGTCAGAGTAACACCTTTGGGCAGCGTGCTGGCCGTATCTGACTGAAGTTGTACGGTTTGCCAAAAGTCCTGATCGGTGGCGGTGCTGTTGGCATATTTGATTATATAATCGCGCAAGCTGGACATCATGACGTCCTTATTGATTAGCCGATGCAGCATGCCCAACAGCACAGTGCCTTTTATGGCGCTGAGCGGCTCGAAGGCGGCCCAAATCTGCTGATCGCTAGATATCTCGTTGACCACCGCACTGGTATAGACATGCGCATCCCGTTCAAAGATGCGAAACTCATGGTCTATGGTGCGTTGCTCTAGATAATTCCAGCTGGGCTCGACTTTTTTGACGCCAAAGCCGGCTAGATAGATGCTAAAAGCCTCCATTAGCCACTCATCCTGCCACCAGCTAATGGAAACCAGATTGCCAAAATATTGACGCACTAGCTGCATGGCTATGGTATTGGCCACATTTTGCTTGTTTAGCACCGAGCTCGTCTGCGGATCATAGAGTAAATGGGATTCGGCAAAGGTGTGTATGCCCCATTGTGAAGAAGCTTGGATGCCAAAGTCGGGCAGCGCCAGCTGATCAATTTTGGACAACGGATAGGACATGTTCAGAAACTGCTCGTAAAGACGCAGCATTTGGGGTGAAATATCCGTGGCATAGTACGTTTGACTCATGGCATTTGGTCTGGCCCAGGTATTAAACTGCACTGCGGATGGCGGTTCAGTGCTGGAACTATGATTTAAAAACTTGTGCAAGCAGAAGGCCACCAAGTGCGTGGGCATGGGTATGCTCTGCTCAAATTTGGTCCACACAAAGTTGGCTAACTTGTCGCTAGAGTTTAAGTTTGAGCAAATGAGTCAACCTTAAGGATACCAACCTATTAATGGTACTTACTGAGCGCGCACATCCTGCACAGGCATATTGCTCAGCGCCTTGAAGCTGGTGTGATGACCCAGACGTATGGCAAATGGTGTCTTGAACTTTGGATCGTCGAAGCAGGGAAACGCCTGACGCGCATGTGTGGGCCTAAACTGTGTCGCCGCCAATCCTTGGCTGTTCTGCGTGCCCCAGATCTTATAGGAGCTGCGATAAAAGCCCAAATTGTCCTCGCTTAAATGTCCACTAAAACCTGTTTCTATCGTATAGATCTCTCCAGCCAGCAGCCCATAGTTCAGCTGCAGTTTGACACGTTGCAGCTCCGGCTGCTGCAGCACGCGAAATGTAAAGGGTTTGCTTGTCTTCTTGTTGCGCAACTTTGTGTCCACGAGTTCCAATCCCTTGACGTGTAACTCAAACTCTTTGGTTTTTTTTTTACACTTAATATCAATTTTGACATTGCCCTCGAAGGGTGCACCTGGTTTTTCCACAAAGGTGGTCAAATCCAGGTTGTAGAACACTGGCTCGCAGTCAAAGGAAATACGATTTGTCACATTCTGGCCAACTGCCACGTTTCCGATCAGCACTAGGAGCACGACCAGCATACGCAATTGATTTTCCATATTTAAATGGTAGAGTTAGAACAAGGCCAGACAATGACTACTATACAAATGTCATAAAAATTGCAATTTGTTACGATATATAAGTTGGGACAGGTGCGAATGGAGAATTTGGTTTTGGGAGGTTCGTCAGAGCTCACAAAAGAATTTCAACCCATATTTCAAACTTTTGAGGAGGGGAAGTGGGCTTGGACTTTTAAATTTTGTACTAGCTATGCACAAAAGTCCCTAACGATAATAAATTCCTCAAAAATAATAAGACGTGCCCTTAGAATATTAAAAGATTATATAAATTTTGTACCACTGTGGGATGTCTGGCTAATCCATTTATTACGCTTTCATAACGATTCGGTCGCTTACATAACGATTCGGTCTGATAATATTGAGAGATTTAGCGAATTTTACATACGCTTACGCATATAGCTAGTTAGAATTCATAAATATTATAAAAAACTGCACTTAAAGATTTTTGCGATTTTAAGATAGTTAGAGTGACCAGATAGCCATAATAGTTTTACGAATTTTTAGCAACCGTAGAAGCACACTGTTTAAAAAAGATTCAGATGTGTCCATTCTTCACCAATAAACTAAATTATGCATTGCCAAAAGTTAAACCGGCTGGCTGTATCTGAACAATTTTTTTTTCTGTAGAAGTTTGGGAACTAAACTGAAGTTTCCTGCTTCCTGTAGTTGCATCGTCAGCGAGAATTAAGGCAGTTGAACTATCAGCAACCCTGAGCTCCAAAAACAACAGCTTTCTTTAGCTACGTTTAGCTTTTCTGCCTGTCTCGTGAGCATGCATCGCGTGACAGTCACGCGTTCATCTCTATTGTCAAAAATGACTCTAGCAATAAATTTGCAATTTGTGTGCAATTTTCGCTGTCTATGCAGTGCAGGGGCCAAATTTGGGTACTCACACACATACAATCACAAATACACTCATAAAAACATTTGACCAATAACATAATTTGCTCTTTGCTTGTATTGCCAAATGACCTCGTTAAATGTATACACACACACACTCACGCGCGCGTTACACACACACTCACACACACACAAGGAGAAAGGCAAATCACAGTGAAAATGCAAAAAGAGAAACAAAAACAAAATGACGACAAAGGCGCAGCCAAAACATGCGGCATATGTCGCTGTCAGTTTTTGTAGCTCTGGTCAACGTGCACTATGGGCAACGATAGAGAAAATTTTAGCTCAAAATATAAAATGCATCAAATATTTGTAAATTTGACTATCTTAGGGACAAATCTTATTTTTAGTTTAACTATTAAAATATTTATGAACAGAAAGAAGCATTGTTGAATATGAAGATTCTGTGCCAAAAAATTATTTAATGGCAATAGTGTTTTTTTTTTTTTTTTAAATACACTTAATTCTATTGTTCTGTTTTTTTTACACGGATTTGATATAACATGGTCCAAACAAAATGTTCTTTACACAATTTTACTCGATTAAGCATGACTAAAAAAGCATTTAATTTTAATTTTAAAGAAAAAATAATTTTATTTACCTAATCTTTTAGAAATTTTGTTAGAGAAATACCCTTTTTGATGTATTTTTATACCCTGTACCGTATGGTACAAAGGGTATATTAAGTTTGTACAAGCCGAAACCCCAAAGTAACCTAAAATATGATCAGGGTGAATAGAGAAGTCGATATACCAATGTCCGTCTGTCCGTCCGTCTGTAGATCTCAGAGATGGTAAGAGCTAGAGTAACCAAACTTTCACATTATATCCCATATAATTCCACAGGAGACAAGTTTATTTTATTTTTTTGATATCGGAGATAAATTATATAGCTCCCATATGGGTGTTTGAGACGACCTCAACAAAAAAAAAAGTTTTAATTCGATAATTCGTTTGTTCATCAAGATATCGTAAACAAATTTGGTATTCAAAAGTTAATGGGAACTATACCAATCACTGCACCAAATTTGATCAAAATCGGTTGATTATATCATAAAGTTCCCGTAGGACCAATGGGTTCCAAAAAACGTTTTTTTATACAAAATTCGTTGTGTTTCGTCTGTTTGTAAAGATATTTGAACTAAATTCGGCATTCAGATCTTATTTAAGGTATTATAGTAACTGTGTCAAAAATTGATCGAAATCAGTTGACTATATCATAGAAATCCCAGAAACAATCGGTCAAAAAAAAATGTTTGCTTAAAAATTCTCCTATTTTTGGTTTTTTATGAAGGAACTGGATTTTATGTCAAGCTAGTGGTAAAGGGTATCCCAAAGTCGTCCGCGCCCGACTTTACGTACGCCATTTTTTTTAGAGCAACTTAAGGACTAAAAGTATTTACAGAAGTTGGTATATTTGCCAATCACAGTTGGTATTTTTCATAAATTTAAATGTTGCAGTATTTTAAAGAAAAAAAATATCTTTCTTGGATCATGATACAGACAGTTACGAATAGCTATTACAATTTATTAATTAAAAGTTCAGAAAAACAAACTTCTAATCAATTGAAGTTAGATGATAATAAATTAAGATTTGCAAAAATTAAAGCTAAACCATACGAAACTCGTGAGATATCATTTTGACATTTTAACGAAACTTATTTTGATTTTTCAAATATGCAATTTCAATCGAAACGTATTTTTATTCGAAAACTTCGATACGTTTAAAATTCAAAAATATAATTTAAAACATTTTTGTACACTTTTTTCTCCAGCTAAATTTTAAACTTCTTGAAGAATCTGTTTATAGAGTACATTTTTTTTTCAAATCTGGAAAAAATAAATCTAAAAATTCTTGTTCCATAAGTTTTTCAATCCAATTCCCAAAGACCCCTTTGTTAATACCCTTTCTTTTTACATTTAAATTAAAAAAAAAAAATAGTGTAGGGCAGGTACATGGGGTAAGTTTCAAGTTGATATGTTGAGGGGTGTGGCAGAAAGCACGGTAAATCGATTGCGGGGGTTGGGGGGTCCGCATCGATAAAATTTGGATGCAGATTTATTAATTACAGCCACATAAATCAGCTTACCAAAAATTGTAATTCGAGTTCACTTGTAACCAAAATTAGGTAGAATCAAATATTGATGGAGTTTATAGGCAAGGGGAGGTGAAATTTGTATATTTTTGACTATAACTTTTGCTATATTTGCCCGATATGGTTCATTTTCATGGCATTCAGATACGTGGAACCATAACGCATCACTCTGTTAAATTTCAGAAGAAAATATCAAACGGTGTGGCCAAAATGCGCGATTAACTACTGCGGGGGATCTGGGAAAGATATTGACATGATTCAACAAACTTTAT
Organism: Chymomyza amoena; assembly: GCA_037043745.1. Lineage (NCBI taxonomy): Eukaryota > Metazoa > Arthropoda > Insecta > Diptera > Drosophilidae > Chymomyza > Chymomyza amoena. The sequence continues at coordinate 18,407 of JBAMAX010001641.1, forward strand.
CTTTTGAGGAAATATGGTAAAGTCTGGTAAAACTGGTGTCTGTAGTTATTCTAGTCTCCGAGATCTAGGCGCTCATACAGACGGACGTGCAGACAGATGGCTCAACCGCTACCCGAGGTAATGACAAGCATCTTGGTATTAAGGACTTGGGGTCCTTTTGTACCTATATGTATAGGGTATACAAAAAAAAAATGATTGATGGTAGTGTCAGAATTTTGCACCAAATATGACAATTTGCGCCCACAGTGCAATAATTTGAGGTTTTGGAAAACAGAGTTTTCGGGGTCAAAACGGAAGTTAGTTTGTGCCCGCTTCGCGCGCTCTCTCCCCCTCTCTCCACACTCTCCAGCGCTCTTGTTGAGTGTTGCAGAGTGCGGCAGTATAATTAATGGGCGTATTGGGGCATGCGGCAGGTTACCCGCCCGGCCGCCGGCTGCCGTGCGATTTGGGATATTAAATGTAACGATGTCTACGTCAGAGAGACGAACTAGCGGGGGGACGACAGACACATCAGAGCGCTATGAATATGGCATGAGCTGGCAGGAGTCGCTCTTACTCCTCTCTTTGACAGTTTGAATGTTTTTGGAGTATTTGGTGAATAGTCCTGTCTGTGTGTGAGTGTTGGTATGTGTCCTGTGTCCTGTGTGTGTGCGTCAGCGTCGCTGCTGATGATGATCACATGCTATTAAACCGCAATACAATAGCAATTTTCAAATAAATGATTTATGGGGCACAACATGCAGTGCCGGCTGTTGGCTGCCAACTGAATTTGTTGCCACAGAGTCACCCCTCCCCCCCAAATGCCATAAAACATCAATGCACACGCACACAGGGACACAAACATACTCATACATATACATGGCATGCCTTCGGGGATATAAATTTTTCAAACAAAAATAACTTAGCAGCGGGCTAAGGCGCCACAACGTCAGACTTACTGCCCACTGTTCCAAACCCCAAGCCCTACTACGTCACACTTACTGCGCCAACCCAGCACCCCACCCCACCTTGTACTGACCAGCACCAATGCAAAATGCATGGTCCAATAGTTCATGGGTGGCGACCAAGTCGATTTTTCAGTCAATTGTGAACAAAAGTTATTGGAAAATTAAGTTGAATTTTCGTTTTGTAGCAACCAGCAAATGATCATTGTGCATATCTTTAGCTGTAACTACTAACTTTAGTTCGGATGTATCTATTTGTGTGTGTGTGTGCAACTGTGTGTGTATCTGTGTGTGTGTGCCAGGATGGATATCTAGATACATGCAAGTGCTTGCTGCTTGTTTTCTCGTTTGCTTTGTGCTCTAAAATTGGCTTAAAGGCAACTTTTGGTATCGAGTTCTGGCCCAAAAATTGCTGGCTTAGAATTTAAAAGCACAAAATTAATATGTCTTTAAATTTATGAAAGCAATTTAAGAATATTTTATTAAAAGTATCAAAATTCATACAATGAGTGAGGTCCTATTTATTTCTGATATCTGCAGAAAAATTGTAAATTCATTTGGGCAAAAATAATGCAACGGAAAACTTTTTTGGTCGACCTCTACGATTTTTACCGATGCTGCGGAAAATCGATGTTTTTTTTTCCATAAAACAAAAGCTACATGTTCGTAGAATATGTGTATGATAGGATTTTTCGATGCGATCGATATTTATAGAAAACAACGTCTTGAATGCATCAGACTCCCGCGCGCTTTAATCGCGTTTTTCTCGGAACCATGCTTTTTTATTCGAATTTCAAGCATGTTCCGATCCCCTTAATTTAAAGCATATCAGAAAGGGCATAATTTCTTGTATAGCCTATACGAACAATATACAACAAAAAATTGTCAAATTTTTATTATTGCAAGATCTAATCACAAAAAAAGTGAAAAAAATAAAATTATCATAGAAAACAGCGTTTTGAACGCAGCTGAGTCGCGCGCGCTTTAAGCGCGTTTTTCTCAGAACCCTGATTTTTCATCAGAATTTTAAGCACAGGTCCTGTTTTATGGTTTCAATCCCCGTCATTTAACGCATATATGAAATGATATAATTTTTTGTAAAGCTTATACTAACAATATACATGAATAATTTTTATTTTTATGCAATGTCAAAGGTTCTCAGGTTCTTTCAAATGTGGTCAAGAACGCACCTGAGTCGCGCGCGACTTTAAATGCGTTTTTCTCAGAAACATGCTTTTTTATCAGAACTTAAAGCACAGGAGTTGATCTATTGTTCCGATTTCCATCATATAAAGCATATTTATCAAAGAAAAGTCCAAATAATAGTGCAATACTCAGTCTTATATTACTCTATACTCATAAAACCGGAATTTCGCAATCAAAATGTACGCAGTTAGTTGTTATTTTTAGGAAAAATTTATTTTGTTTCTTAAATATAAGTTTTTTATGGAATGAAACAATGAAAAAAAAAATGGCGTTCCTTAAAGTCGGACGCGCAAGCCTTTGGGGATACCCTGTACCCCTAACAGACGAATTTGGTACCAAAAATGATTTGTTTCCTATGGCAGCTATACGTAGTCAACCGATTTTGATCAAATTGGTTACTCTAAAAAAACTTTTTATTGCCAAATCGGGTTACAATATCTCAGCAAACAAACGAACACAAAGAATTTTCTATGAAAAACGTCTTTTTGACTGATTAGTCCTATGCTCTTAAATCCAGAATAATAAAAGCTTGCGATACTTTCGTAACGATTTTGAAATCCGACCAGTGCTCAAAACCCCTTCGAAAATATTTATCAAACAATCTTTCTTCATAGTTCCCAGAGTTAGCAGTTTAAAAGATCAAGCTATCTTTAAGAATCACATAATGCAGCTGTCTGTTCCTTACATTTAAGACTTAAAATTTCAAAAGAATTTTCTGCGAAATATTGTGAAATCCGAAAAATTATTTTTCTTTCCTTTGTTTAAATACGATTTTAAGATTTTTATATTCTATACCTTAAGTTAAAGAAAAGCATGTTAAGCTTGTGAAAGTCGACAAAGAGAAGAACCCGTCGCAAACCTCCCAAAGTAACCCAAAATATGGTACCTAGAGAATTGTATGTAGAAATTTGTATCTGTGCGTCTGAACCCCTGGATTTCAGATATGATTATAGGTAGAGCAACCAAATTGTGAACTTGGACATATCCATATCGGCGTTATGTTATAAGCTCCTATAAAGGCATAAAAGAGATCAAGTACAAGTTACAAGTAGGTTAAACACATCATTTGCAGTGATTGATACATCTCGTTTATCCCGCTGTTGGTACTTGCCAGGAAACAGCATAATCCAAGTGGCTTAGCCTCTCAAAAGGTTTCCATTTGACACCGTGTCTCTCAGTTGTACCTACGGTGGCAGTCAGTACATCGTCTATCGCCAGTAAAAACAGGAATGGCGACAGTATCCCATATGCTAGCACTTAAACAAGTTAGTCGTCGATTCGACGAAGCCCATCTATCTAGTGTTTCTAAGGCTGAACAAGTCCCAATGATAACAAAAATAGTTTGGTGAAGTAACTGTATTTCTTGAAAGATTTTTAATCAGCTTAATAATTAAGTAAATATACTCCTTGTTCCACATGGTACAGGGTATAAAAAGGGAAAAATTCATGTGATTAAGTCTATCACATATCCATTAAAAATCAACGAAATCGCAGAGTTCGATCAAAAAGAAGTGACCCGCTTGACTTATTTTCTCGCATTACATTTATCTAAGTTCCTTGTTCTGTTCGAACAGTTATTAATAGAGATATCCAAGCCCCTCCCAGGGGTCAGTCTAGGAATTATATATAAGTCCCTTGATAAGAACTCATAAGCGCAGACTGAGACCTTTCTATCGAAGCCAATTTAAAATCCATATGTTAACCACGTCAAAGTGACGTCACAGCTGTCTTTACACCAGTGCCACCTTGAGCTTATTACCCCTCGCTCAAACCAACCTTATCACACCATATCAATTACTTTAAGAGTCGTCAGCACATGGACAAAGTTTAAGAGTCAAAGTAATGTTTGTTCAACTCTAATTACTCTTCTAACAAAGAGCCACTCTCTTATGCCCTGAAGAAGAAGTGTGGTAAAGAGCAGGAGTCGGTGTTGGATATTAATTTTTATTATTAGAGAAATCGTAAAAACTAACTAACGGTAGCGTTGACAACAGCAGCAACAAAAACAACAAGCAGAAGCTTTACCCGCCTCTTAACCGCCTCTCAACCGCTCTCTGCGGCGGCTTTTGTTTTGTGCTCTTTTTTTCTTTTTGTTTTTGTTTTTGCTGTGCATTTATTTAAGTACATGTTATTAAATGGAGTGGGCACTTGTATGAAGCGGAAGACGGGGCGGGGCAGGGCGAGTAACGGTAACAACAGCAGCAGAGGAAAAAAAAAACAAATAAAATTTGCTAGCTCTGTAGCTTTCACATTATGCGTTTTTTTTTATTCTCTCAGCTTTTATTTTGATATTTTTTCCTCTCTTTTGCATTTGGCATCTGTCAAAATGACAGTCATAAGAGCAGGAAGGAAGTGGCATGAGCAAAAGAGAGCGGGGCAGGGGCGGCGGTTACTGAAACGGCTGACTGGCTGTCACGCGAATGCTTAAGAGCAGCGTGCTGGCGTGTCAACTTTTGTTCCTGTCGCTGTCGCTGTCGCCGTCTCTCTGAGAGGCGCTCTCTGTCGCTGCTACAACAACAAAAACAATAAGACAACGCTTTGTTTAATACTTATATAAAAACGAGCTTGGCATTAAAATTTACAGCCACAACTACACAAACAGCTGACAACAGCAACAACAACAATAACAACAACTATAATGATAAATACAAAATGGCAACATGTTGAAGCAAAAAGACAAACACTAAATATGCAACGTGTAGCTGTGTGTGTGTGTGTGTGTAGCTATGTGTGTGTAGCTGTGTGAATGTGTGTGTACAGGTGAATGCACTCGTCTGACTCATTGCTTTGAGCTGTCTTCAACACACACTCACACTTGCACACACACCCCCATACCCATGTCACTTGTGCAGCCATTTTATCAATGTCATTATTATTTTTTTTGTTGCCTACTTTTCAGCGCTGTCATTAAATGCACTTTAAAAATTTAGTAGCTGGAAATTATGCAAATGAATTCAACTATTTTTAGTTGGAATTCCTTGTTTTATGCACAATAAATTATTTTTTATTAAGAGGGTAATGAACTGTTTATTGAAGACTTTTTAATGCAATATCAAATATAGGCAAAGTTAAGAGTTTTCATATCAACATTATTTTTTGTTGCCTACGTTTGAGCGCTGTTATTAAATGGCCCTTCAACATGTAAATTAATGCAAGTATTTTTAGTTATTCGCTGGAATTGTTTTTGTTTTATGCAGAATAAATTTTTAGTTTTTATTAAGAGTGTAATGAACTGAAATAGAAAATGATAAATTAGTTACTATTAGGGCAAAATTTACACTAGCTAACAATGTTTTTCAGTTCTGCGGTTAAATATGAATATTTAAAGATTTAAGATCAATTTTTAATTCGAAAGTAATTTTTTCAGACATGACTGAAGTTTTTTTAATGCAATGAAATATATACTACTAGTGGGCCCGACAGACGTTGTCATGCCCAAACTTTTTGAATACTCTTGAAGTGAATAAACATCGTAAGATTCTCTAGTTAGCTTATCTGGAAAAATATAAGATTTTTAGATTTCTTTGCAGCTCGATTCAAACTTGCACTATTATTAGTCGAATGTCGCGCTTCACGGGTCTGTCTTGACCGAATTCTTTCACGTTCATTGCGATCTTCACGTTCCTGGCCAGTACGATTAGATTGATAATTAATTTGATTCGTTGCATTTCTTCCACAAAACCTCCGTATTGACAACCTCTAACACACGCAAAAATCTGATTTGAAATTCATCGACGCGTTCATGAGAGCACCCGTAACACGTGAAACATAAGTTTCTTTTATATATGACAAAAACAATTAACTAAAAAATATTAGTAAATCTGACAGTGTACATGCCACACTATAAAAAAAAAATTAAAAAATTTGTCCAAAAATTAAAAAAAAAATGTTGGGGGGTGGCAACTCTTATCACTTAGGGGTATGAAAAGATGTTGGCCGATTCTCAGACCTACTCAATATGCTCACAAAATTTCATGAGAATCGGTCAAGCCGTTTCGGAGGAGTACGGGAACGAAAATTGTTACACGAGAATTTTATATATAAGATAGTAAAGAGTTTTCCCTATGAGAATAAGTATACGGGAACTGTCCCTAGTTATTTTTTAAAACTAATTATGCCAGATATTGTCAGATTCATTGGTCAAAAAAAAAAAAATTCGACAAATTTAGATTATTTAAGCCAACACGGCTTAAATAAAATAAAAAATTATGTTGTTAGATTTTATTTAATTGTGACTAAACTACTAAATTGTGGCCCTATGTTCCATCTTGGAACTCAAGGAAATATATAGATATAAGCCACTGAATATTTTTGAGCCCGTACTTTTCAAAAATCGTCTGAGGCAGTTTTCAGCACTTTATCCAGGTAGATCGTTTGCTGAGGTCTAGCAACGTGAAAAAATGAACTGGTTTTATACTAGTTCAAAATATTGAGTTCCTCTTATGCATTAGGCAATATTTTTTACCAAGAAACATAAAGAAATCCGCCTAGGGGCGGAGAAAATATTAAACATCTGCGAATTAATCTAGAAAAAAACTTATAGTCACCAAGCAATGAGTTAAAGCGAAAAATTCAATTTTCCAATTAATTTATAACATAATAGATAATATAAATCCAAAGAGGGGTAACTAATTCAATTGGCATACTAAAGGCACCAGACGGTACCTTCACAAAGCTCTTTCTCTGATACGCCAGACCTACTCCTGAAAACTCCTTTCGCTGACTGCCGGCCTAACGCAACCAATGACAATGCTCAAGAGACATTAACCAACAACAGTCACAGGACAATGAACTCTACTCTTATCAAGATAGTCAACTTCGAAAGGGTAGAATGGGCAGTAAACTAGTTCAAACCCTTTAAGTCACCAGGACCTGATGTTATATTCCCAGCCCTAATCACTAAATGAACTGTAGGTCTAATGAAATATTCAGATCTAGTTTAACATTGCGATATGTCCCTAATATACGGAGAAGAGTTAAGGTAATTTGTCTGCCTACGGGAGTAAATAAACCCCCCAGAAGTTCCCAAATCATACAAACCGATCAGCTTAATGTCTTTCATATTAAAAACCATGGAAAATATTATAGACTGATACCTAAGAGAGGATACTCCTCTAATATTCCGCTTAACAATTTGCAATTTGCCTATCCAGAAGGCAAGTCAACGGTCACAACACTTCACACAATTGTTCGAGTTATAGAAAAGGCCTAAAGCCTCAAGGAAGTTGCCGTTATGTACACTTCATGGATATTGAAAGGGCTTTCGATAACGCGAACTTTAAAGCAACAGATGGATAAGTAATATGCTATAGTAAACCAAAGACAGATCACAGCATCTCTAGGACAAATTTAACTTAACAATAAAGCTGTAAAAGAGATGTCCGCAGGAGGGACTACTCTTACCTATGCTATGGTCCTTAATAGCTGATAACCTAATTCAGACCCTAAACAACAGAGGGTATAAAACAATCGGAGACGCCATATCTTTACTTATCACAGGCAACTATGAAAGAACAATTAGGGGCTTGATGCAAGACGCCTTAGACACAACTTGGAAATGGTGTAAGAAAGAGGAACTGTCAATTAATCCTACAAAAACCATTATTGTACCATTTACAAGAAAAAGGGCGTTTCAACACCTAAGACAAAAAAGACCTTCAAAAGCTCCATGTGAAGGAGCTGGTCAGTTTCCTCGACTTATTGAACGTCTAAATAAAAAGGGGTGCACAATAGATCAAACTGCATACAGCGCCAAGAGAAAGTTTACTTCAACGACAGGATGGAGTGGACATGGAGCCAGGGAATCGTAAATGGACGACCGGCCTGTCGGCAAATGAGGCAGCACTTGTTCTTGCTCGACTGCCATTCAACGACGAGTCGGTGGGCAAAAACGAGCCTATATCGGTATCGGGCTCGCCAGTTAGGTTGAAGATGGAGGAGAACGCTTTCCGGCGCAAACAGAGCTCCGAATACAAGGCCTCGCTTAAGTATCTCAGGACACATAGCAGCCGCAATCCGGAATAGTTGACAGCGAAGGAGAAGACGTTAAAGAAAAAGCAAGAGTAATAACATGCGGCGTCTTGATCGGCTCACCAAAGACCAAGAAGGAGCAACGGCGCCCTCGGTGGAGAAGGAGCTGCACGTCCAAAATGGAAGCAAGCAGAAGCCTCTGAGTTAGGTCCCTGAGAAGAAGAATGCGTAAGTGCAACCCCCTAACGTCAAACACACTCTTCCAAAAAGAGACACCGGATGGCAAAAAAGGCGGTATCTCCAAGCCCCAAAGATTGGATGACTCGACAAATGCACACCATGATTTCTGCCGCAGCTGCAGAGATGAGGAAGCGACAGAAAGCATCCAACACCTGCTGTGCGACTTGCCCGACGCTTCTTAGAAGACGAACCCACTTTCGAGGTTAACCTTTCTTTGAGGGTCTGGTTAGTCTTGCCTATGTGACCATAGCGGATCTTAATGCTTTCGTCGAATACTTCAAAATGGTTCTGCAACATGAGCAGACTTAGGCAATTAGGGATGTCCTACAGTTGTCAATCCTCCCCGACAGGGATTGTCCCTTTCTTCAATTCCTTTCGACTGCCTTTCTTTCAATTAGGCAACACAATGGACCTCATGGTCTCTAGGTGATCTCAGTCACTATCTGAGCTGCCTATACAACCAAACCTAAACTACAATGTAAAGAAATCCAGGATTCAGCGTTAAATGCAACTTTCTACCCAAACTTTCAACCAGCTTGGCAAATTATGTTTTCGCGTTGCCAACTACGTCGGCGAGGCATTGCCATACATACGCTTAATTTGCGATCTTAAAATCAAAGTACCTCGAACATGAAGTAACTTCTAAGATTTTAGGGAAAAGGGGTGTTCTCCTTTTTCAGAGCAGATATTTCGAAAGTACGAACCAAAACGGCGCCGGTCTTCGATTCCTTTGGGCACTAACGCCCTCTACGCCCACTTAGCTTTCTTCAAGAATTTAAATGAACTAACCCACACAGAAAAAATATTGTACCTTGGGACTATCTCTCGCATTCTCCTTCTGACAAAGCTTTCTCTCGCAACTGTTGCCAATCCGCCGTCACATCCTTCTTTAGCAAAAACATGCTTAACCTTGCGTCAATTATTTGCTCACTGCCCAGGATTCTACTTAACCCAAAACAATGCTCACTTGTGTTTTGACATTGCTCATACGCCCCCCGTGGCACACGCCGCCCCTAACTCCGCCGCTCTTTTGACAAATGTTTGACGCGAACGAAGCTCAATCGTCTAATGACTTGCATTTAATTGTTGCCATTGTCGCTGCTATTTACCCTATGCTTTATATCATAAATAATAAATCATTTCCTACATTACATTCAATTCCCGGACCCCCCTCACCGACCCATTTACTTCAATTGCAATTAAATGTACAGCAAAAAATATCTCCAACTACAAAAGCAATTGACAATTATTATTTTAATTCCCATACTCAGGATTTCATTTCGAACAAGGCTTTTGTTTTTTTTTTTTTTCGTTTTCGTCCTTGTTGTTTTTGGTATTGCTATTTAATGGTCACATTTCCGTGCGATTGTTGTTTTAATTATTATGGCTGCTTGTTTTTGTGGCAATTATTTGTTAGTTGACATAAATTATGTCATTTGTCGTGCATAATGAAATTGTTGAAATAAGTTGGCAAAAACTTTGCCGCCATTGCCGGGCTCAAAGTTAAGATTTAGAGCTCTACAAAATAATAACAGCATAATTGTGGCTACAGTGAAGATGCGTAAGCAGCTATGGAGGGTAGCTTGAAAAGTTATCGATGAAATTGGGAGTAGGGCAACACTGACTACAACGGGGCTTCAATTTTTCCAAGAATCTCAAAAGAGAGGTTGGAAATCGCTTTTTAGCTAGCTATATCTTAATCTTAATCAGAGAAAACTATAAAGGTTAGGTTAGGTTATATTGGCAGCTCAGATAGTGACTGAGATCATCCAGAGACCACGAGATCCATTGTGTTGCCTAATTGAAGAAAGGGAGGGATTGTGGAAGAGAATCAACAACTGTAGGACAACCCTAATCGTCTCAGTCTCTCATGTTGCAGAACCATTTTGAGGATACGACGAAAGCAGCCACATCCGCTATAGGCAGATAGGCTAGACTACCCAGATCTTCAAAGAATGGTTTGCTAAGAAACTGGGTTCGTCTTCTAAGAAGCGCCGGGCAGTCGCATAGCAGGTGTTAGATGCTCTCTGTCTCTTCCTCATCTTTGTAGCTGCGGCAGAAATCGTGATGGGCCTTCGTCGAGTTCCGATCTTTGGCGCTTGAAGATACCACGCTTTTTGCCTTCCGGTCTCTCTTAGCGAGAGAGTGTCAAGGGGATCATTTACGCTTCTTCTCCGGGAACTTACTAGGGGCTTCTGTTTGCTTCGATGTGGAAGGGAGTTCCTTCTCCAGCGAGGCCGCCCTTACTCCTTTTTGGTCCTTGGTGAGCCGATCAAGACGCCGCATGTCATACTCTTGCTTTTACTTCAACACCTTCTACTTCGCTGTCAATGATTCCGAATTGCAGCTGTTAAGTGTCGTGAGATACTTAAGCAAGGCCTTTTATTCGGAGCTCTGTATGCGCCGGTAAGCGTCCTCCTCCTAAGCACAAAGGCTAGACTACCAAGATCCTCAAAGAATGATTGACCCAGAAAGTGGGTTCGTCTTTTTAGAAGCGCGGGGCAGTCGCATAGCAGTTGCTGGATGCTTTCTGTCTCTTTCTCATCTCTGTAACTGCGGTAGAAATCGTGATGGAGAACGTACAACCTCTCAGCCATATTGCCTATGGTGCAGTGTCCCGTTAGAACGCCTACCACCATCTTAGTCCTGTTTTTACTGAAGCGCAGGATCATATCTCGGCCAACGTGCTCGGGAGGTGCGACAACCAGACACCATGTCCCATTTTATTTCCTACAGAGCTCTAGCCGTTTCCCTGATTTGCAATACGACGTCCTGGAATGATTTTTTTGTGTCCGTAACCGCAAGGTTAGCTGCCGGTGCTGAGACGTTCCGCCGCCTCGTTACCTGGGACACCTGAGTGACCCGGAACCCCGCTGAGGTATATTGAGTGGTGATTGCTACGGTTGAGCGCTAGCGTCTACGGATCATTTTACTCCTTATGGTTTGCGATGACAGAGCTTTAATAGCAGCCTGACTATCGACAAGAATCACAGTGTTCCTTGGACTTTCGTCCAAGGTGCCAATAGGTCCAGCCGCTTGCTAGACTGCGTAAATCTCTGCTTGAAAAACGCTACCCCGACTGGTGGAATGAAAGCTCCGTCGAAAGTTCTTCAAGGAAGATGCCTGTACCTGCTTCCTCATCCATCTTGGAACCATCAATAGAGATCGTTAGCTCGTTCCCTTTTAAAAGGGTTCTTTGCAACCAATCTTCCCTCTCCGGGAAAACTGCGACAAAGTTCTAGTTCCATTTCTGAACCCTGGAGCAGTAATCCGGAAAAATATAAAAATCACAGGCGTAAAAATCAGGGCCCGCTCTGTAAAGTGTTACCCCAAATACTAAAGAGATAATTAAATTAATTTTGTAATGCTAGGATACTCGCAGCTTATTCCACCTTCCAGCAACCCCCTCATAGTTTACATATTTTATTGACATAGCTCTGCTCCACAACCTTCTCTGCAGCATTCAGCAGCATTGCCAGACCCAAGTCAGCAGCGCGCAGTGTTGCCACATTGCCGTAGTTTTTATTGTGCCCTGCCAATTTGCTGCACTCAACTTACACCATGTTTATTATTAGCGCCCTGTTTTTTGAGGCCAGCCAAAAATGGAGCATTCCATATTACGAATAGTAAATTATTCGTTGTAAAATTCAAGAGCTGCATTTCTTCGCACACGTGCAGGCGCTGCAGTGAAATTCTGAAATGTAGTTCCCCGGTATATCGTACTCCCAAAGCGGCTCTAACTTTCGCTGTTTTATGGGCCTTGGGAGCTGGGACTAGAGTTGGCCGTTAAGCCCGTATGGCACGTTTAAACAATTGCAAACTTTTATGAGTTTTTGGGCAACGCCAACGCCTGCATTCAGGATATTCAGGACATTCATTGTTGCCCATGCATTTTTCATGCAAACCCAACTGGGTGGGTTGGAGAGAGGCCAGGATGTAGTACAATTGACTGGTGCTTTGGCACTTTGACTCGAATGGTCTTGTTCTTCGAGGTTGTTGCCAGTCGTACCATGCATAAGTAATGTCTATATAAACTTTTATACGAATTTCTTGAATAAACAGTATAAGTATATTGGTTTGCATTCATTTACTGCAATTTGAGTATTTCCGTAATTTCGGAAAAATAAATAAAGTTCAAGTCGAAAGCGAAAGGCCTACGGTAAGTCCCTACAATTGTGCAAATAAATAAAAAAAATGTCTAAATGGATTACGCTTTAAATTGATTACTTTTTAAATCGATTACTTTTTGGATTTGTTGAAGCTCAAGTCCAAAATCAAAGCTCTCCGGCGAATCCCTAGAAAAAAAATGCTTAATATTTTTTTGTATTTTTTTCTTTGGTAACTCCTCTTTCGAGCTTAGAGCCTCTTTAATTCGATCCATCAATTGGCCAAATAGCTTGATCTTAGCTTAATATTTGTCTAAATGGATTACTTATTAAATCGACTATTTTTTTTAAAAAAGCTCAAGTCGAAACCTAAAGCCTTACGGAAAGTCCCTAGATAATAAATTTCCGGATCTTTTTTTTATTTTTGCTTTTGCAACTCCCCTTGGGAGCATAGAGTCGCTATCTATCATTCGATTCGCTAATCGGCCGAATTTTTTCATGCTATTGCGGTTGAATTTTTGTGCAATAGATTACTCTTTAAATCGATTACTTTTTAAAAATCGATTACTTTTTGTATTTTTAAAGCCCAAGCCGAAAACCAAAGCTCTCAAGTAAAAGAAAATAAATTCCTAGATTTTTTTTATATTTTTACTTTTGTAATTCCTCTTGGGAGCTTAGATAGATATTCGATTCGCTAATTGGCCGGATTCCTTGATCTTATTGCTGTTAAATTTTGGTCTATGCAACATTCTATATATTATAGTCAACATTAAATGAATTAATTCTTAAACTGATTACTTTATAATCGATTACTTTTAGTCCATTAATTGTAAAATCGATTAAATTAAAAATTCATTTCTTTGATTTGTATCTAAAAGTCTAACTTTGAAACCAAAAATTTGACAAAAAAAGTTAATAACTCATAATAATGATTTTTATTATAAACGATTAATTTTAAAATCGATTATTTTTTAAATGGATTGATATATATAAGTCTAACTTTTGAGCCAAAAATTTACCACAAAATGTAATAATTTATAATAGCAATCTATAAGTATTTAGAATTAACTTAAAAAATCGATTACCTTTTCAAATTTGCAATCGATTATTTTTACTCGATTAAATTAAAAATTAATTTCGTTGATTTTTATCTAAAAGTATAACTTTTAAAAATAAATATTTAACAACAAAAATGAAAAATCCCTAATAATTATATATATTATGCGCGATTAATTTTAAATCGATTATTTTTTAAATGCACATCGTTGATTTCTTTCTAAAAGTCTAACATTTCAACTAATAATGTACCAAAAAAATTTAATAATCTATAAAAAAGATCTATAAGTAATCGAAATTTATTGCTCAAATCGATTACCTATTCAAACTTTTACTTTAAGACGATTTTTTTTTAATGTATATCATTGATTTTTATCTAAAAGTCTAACTTTTGATGTAAAAGTCTACGAAAAATTTAAATAATCCAAAACATTAATCTATAAGTTAGCAGAATTTACGATTCTCAAATCGATTGCTTTCTAATCGATTATTTTTATATGAATATCGTTGATTTTTATTACATAATCGTTTCAATTTATCGGTTGATTGCCAATAAATAAATATTTGAAGCAAAAAAATAGAAAAACTTCTTAAACCGAACACCTTTTCAATCGATTATTTTTTAAATGGAATCGTTGATTTTTATCAAAAGCCTACGAAAAAAGTTTATTAATCCATATGAAATCGAAATTTACTTCTCAAATATATTAACTTTTCAATCGATTACTTTTAGTCGCTTCATTTACCAGACGATTACTTTTTAAATGGATCTTGTGGTTTTTTATCTAAAATTCTAACCTAGGAAAAAAGTTTATTAATCCATAAGTAATCGAAATTTACTTCTCAAATATATTAACTTTTCAATCGATTACTTTTAGTCGCTTCATTTTACAAACGATTACATTTTAAATGGATCTTGTGGTTTTTTGGCACTAAAAGTCTACCAAAAAAGTTTAGCAATTCCTAGCTCGATTGTAATCGGCCTTAGAAGTGATGAATATTTCCAAGTTCTTGTATCGAATATGTAAACTTATTATAATCCCACAGATCGACTTTACATAAGCCAGAAAATAAATATTTTTGTTTGTATTTTTGATTAACTTTTCAATCGATTACTTTTAGTGGTGGCATTTTACAATCGATTACCTTTTAAATTGATCTTGTGGTTTTTTATCTAAAAGTCTAACACTGGCACTAAAAGACTACCAAAATTTTTGGAACTCCTAACTCGTTAAGTAATCGGCATTAAAAGTTGTGAATATTTTTTAGTTCTTGTATCGAATATGTAAACTTATCAAAAACGCAAAGATTGACTTTACATAAGCCAGAAAATAAATATTTTGGATTAACATTTCAATCGATTACTTTTAGTGGGCTTCATTTTACAATCGATTGTTTTTTGAATGGATCTTGTGGATTTTTATCTAAAAGTCTAACACAGGAACTAAAAGTCTACCAAAATTTTTGGTATTCCTAACACGATAAGTAATCGGCATTAAAAGTGGTGAACATTTTTAGGTTTTTGTATCGAATATATAAACTTATCAAAATCGGAATGATCATAAGCCACTAGATAAATATTTTTGTTTATTTTATAGCCGCAATAAATATTATGCAACGATTATACAAACTGCACGATAAACATCGTATGACTTATATGCTTTAGTCATCGAAATCGAAGTTCAGTAATCCAAATGAAAATTTTCAAAAATGAAGCAAAAAATTTAAAAGACTCTGAATGAACATATATTTTAGAAAAATTGGTATAAAGCTAAAACTCGATTAGAATCAGACCGAGAAAGTTAAGAAGTCGCCATTTTTGAGCACAATGCATACATAAAGAATGCCAGAAGGAAAGATTTTAATAAAAAATTCCAAAATTTTACAGATAATATCATTTCAAAAAATTAATATTAAATTAATTATTAAAATTATTAGTATTACTAACAAATCAAATTAGTTTCTAAACAGTTTTCCGATTATCAGATATTTTTTCTGAACTGGCTTATTTAGTATTATAGCATGCTCCAGTTATTTTCTATACGAAAGCATTGTTAATATCTAGATTGAGGCACTCTATTTTAGCCCAGAGTATTGCAATGCATTGTTAAAGCTTGTTGCCACGCCCTAGTGTCGCCCCTAACGCCCACATCGACTTAGTTGGGACCCAACTGTTGGCAACGTGTTGAAATATGGCGGACTAGCAAAATGCAACCAACTATTAAGCCAAGTTCTTGAGAAACACTCAGAGACACACACACACACAAACACAATCCCACACACACACACATGGAAATCTAAATAACTTTGTGAGCTCCAGCTTTGGTGTGTGTGTGAATGTGTGAGAGTATGTGTCTGTATGCAAATAAGAGGAGAGCGTCTGTTTGGCATAGAATTTCAAATGATCTAATAAGAAAAAACAGGAAGGCAACAGCAAAGGAAAAACAATAACTTTACTTAGCTAACGACTATTGTATACACTTCATTTTTAATTTCTTAAAATAAAGAAGAAGATTTCTAAGAATTTATAGAAAAATACAAAAAAATATATACAGTCTTAAGGCCTTCTTGGCTCTGGCTACAAACCTTTTACAACTTAGAATTCATTTCTACTTTATAATTATAAAAATAAATAAAGAAGTAAATACAAAATATATCTTCAGCGAGCAGAGAGTTATTTTACGACAGATAATAACTTCGAGCATAGAATTGTAGCTAGAGCCAAGAAGGCCTTAAGACTGTATATATTTTTTTATTTTTCTTTTAATTTTTAGATTCTATGCTCGAAATTATTATCTGTGGTAAAACAACTCTCCGCTCTGTATTAAAAAAAAAATTATATTTAGTCTTGTTTCGGAAAACGCAAAATCCAAACCGAAAAATGTTATTCGAATGTGAATTTGCGTGCTGCGAATAACGAATTTTTTCGGTCCATATATTCCTTTTAAAAGCGAATCCGAATAAAATGTTTTGATTAGTTTTCCGGAACACTGCCAAATAACTTTTAAGTTGCAATGGGAGGCGATTTTGACGTTTTAGGACAGATTTTGAAAGTATTAGTAAATATAAGAAACTCATTTCAAGAAATTCGAAATTCGTTTGTTTTTTTAACATAATCGAATCCGAAGAAAATTTTTGTATGGGTTTCCGGAGCACTGCAAAATAACTTTTAGGAGGTAATTTTGACATTTTACGACAGGTTTTGAAAATATCAGTAAATTTTAGAGCCTTATCTCAAGAAATACGATATTCGTTTAACGAACAATCAAAAAAAAATTTTTGAAATATTCTGAATGATATAATTTTCTTTAAAGCTTTCCCAAATGGGTTAGTTGGTTTTTAAGGAATGCTTGCACATTCGATATTCGTTTTTTTTTTGAAACAATATTTACGAGGTATAAATAAAATTATAAATATTCTGAAATATAGATCATAAAATTTTCTTAAAAGCTTTTCCAAATGGGCAAGTTGACTTTTAAGGAGCTCGAAGAAGAATTTTGGATTTTTGGTAATTCAGAAAGTTTCAAAACGATATTTATAAAATATTCACATTTTCATTTTAAAACGAATCTGTATAAAATGTTTCGATTGGTTTTCCGGAGCACTGCCGAATAACTTTTAAGAGGTGATTTACGACAGATTTTAAAGGTATCAATATATTTTAGAGCCTCATTTTAAGAAATTCGATATTCGTTTTTATTTAACAATATTTTAAGGTCCATATTTTCCTTTTAAAGCGAGTCCGAACAAAAAGTTTGGATTGGTTTTTCGGAAAACTGCTGAATAACTTTTAAGTTACAATGGGAGGCGATTTTCACATTATACGATAGGTTTTGAAAGTATCAGTAAATATCAGGTCCAAGTCTCAAGATATTCGATATTGTTTTTTTTAAGCAATATTAGACAAAATTCAAAAAGATCTGTAGTGTGGAGCATATCATTCTCTTAAGAGCATTTACTAATGGGTTATTTGAATTTAAGGAATTCGATGAAGAATTTTTCGCATAATTCAGGAAATTTCAAAACGATATTCTAAAATTTAGGAATAAAGCAAATGCTAGCAGTAAATATCAGAATATCATCTCAAGATATTCGATATTCGTTTTTTTTTAAACAATATTTTACGAGCTATAGAAAAAATTAAAAATATTCTGAAATATAGATCATGAAATTTTCTTAAAAGTTTTACCAAATGGTTTAGTTGATTTTCAAAGAGTTCGAAGAAGAATTTTGCGCATAATTCAAGAAGTTTCAAAACGATATTCATAAATTAAGGAAAAAAATAGCCCTATATCAAATGCTTTTAAAAACGATTAAAAACCTCATCTCAATATATTCGATATTCATTTTTTTTAAACAATATTTTAGAGCTATTAAAAAAAAATATAAATATTCTGATATATATTATTCTCTTAAAAGCTTTTCCAAATGAGTTAGTGGATTTTTAAGTAGCTCGAAGAAGAATTTTGCGCATAATTCAGGAAGTTTCAAAACGATATTCATAAATTAAGGAACAAAATAGCCTTAAAAGCAAAAGCTTTTAAAAACGATAGGTTCCAATATCATCCGTACGGTAGTAGGTAGTAAAAATTCCTCAGAATTTAAGATACGAGAGTACTCAGAAAGAGTCTAAATCGATTTTTCTTCGTCCTGAACTATTTCGGACATATTTAATAGATCTGCGTATTGCCGGCCAAAAAATTTTGCATCAACTCAATAGACGCCTCATTCTAAGCGAGAGAATAAGTTAGTGTATAAAAAATGCCAATAACAACGAGAGCTATAACCAAGAGACAAAGTTTTAAGTGTCAGTGTGTGTGTGTAGCGATGTGTGTGTGTGAGCCAGGACAGCTGCATGGCTAAGACAAGACAAAGCAGGAAAAAAACCAACAAAGACAAAAGTCGGAAAAAGAAAAAGTCATCGGTGTTGGGTGAGCTGCTTTGGCTTATCAATGCAGCTGCAGATGCAAATGCATAAATACCAAAGAGGGATAGAAAAAGGAGGAGAAAGATTAGGAGAGAGGCAGAGAAAGTGGAAAGTAGAAAGCTTGAGTAAAGAGAATGAAGTAACACTTAACACTTGAAAAAAATTTGTATTCAAGGCAAGTAGAACTCAAATTCCACAAATTTTAATGTGAAATACAAGAGCTGGACATGGATTCGATTTAAAATCGATATAATCCTTTCTTTTGTTTCTGACGCTTAAGTCGTTTCTTGTTTGTTGAGCATCGATTTTTTATGTACATTACGGCGGATTGGGGCTGAATGCACAATTTGTTGCACAAAAGTAACGTCACGCTAAAAAGGGAATTCCCGTCAACAATCATATTAATATAGTCATGTCTCTCAGATCAGCTTCAAAAACCGAGTCCTTAAAGCCAAATCTCTCTGTTCAGCTGAACGTCTCTCTAGAGAGTTGGAGATCTAAGCCAAACCAAAAAAATAATGTCATATGTAGGGAGATCAAGTTTCCCGATGTTCCCTCATAGCATAACTTTGCTCTGACATAATTATGAAACTTGTTTCTGAGAAATCTATGTTCGCATTTTTTAAATTGTTGGTAAAGACAGAAATTTGATTTATTAGAGACACTTTATAAAGAAAAAGAAAAGATTGAACTATTTGTAAATTTTTTTGGAAAGCAGCTAGAGAGTTATGAAGACTATGGTAACTATAAAAAAGCTCCTTTTTGCCTTCAAGGAAACGCTTGCAACCAAGTGCGGGGTCTAGGAGTGGGTCTTGTTGGTTTTTCACTTCAAAGTGAATATATCTTAGAGCTCGAAAAACTGGTTCAACCCGTTTTGCCAACTTTTACGGGGTCCGGACCCGAAAACCGCTCCATGGATCTGCCACTGCAGGCAATAGTCTTTTACAGACAAAGCAAGTTAAAGTCAGTCAAAGACAAGCATTTTCCCATATGCATGCAAAGTTTACTTAAATCGGTGTGGAACTTCGGGAGCTATAGCTAAAAATAACCTAATTTACACATTTTTCCTAATTTACTGATAGTTTATTATTGTTATACTTAACCTTCTGCCTCTGAACAAAGTGGGGAAACAACAAGCCGCATGAGAGAGGCGACAAAATAGAATGACCAAGATTTTGGTCACGCAAAGATTCTTAAGGGGAATCATCTTATTCCCGAGATTACAGACTACTGCATACCGCAGGAACATTTCACAACAAAATTCAAAGCCCATATTCCAACCAGGGAGAAGTGGAATATAGGTGTACCAGGTCCAGCTGGCTCGATAAAGATATACACGGATGGCTCCAAGCTACACGACCGTGTAGGCGGAGGCGTCAACGTTGGGAGCTCAACGTTAGAACTGCTTTCCGACAGCCGGATCACTGCGGTGTCTTTCAGGCAGAGGTCACTGCAATCCAGGAGGCTTTGACAACAATAAGAAACCTACAAGTACGGAATAAGAACATCTATATCTACCCGGACAGCCATTCGGCTATGAAGTCCCTAACTTCGATGATTTCGTGCATGACGTCAGTGAGTAGCTGCCGCTTGTCTCTGGAGGAGATGGCTGAGCAGTTATTAATTCACCTAACATGGGTTCCAGAATATGGAAACATCGAGGGCAACCGTATTGCGGATAAACTGGCTAGTCAAGGAACTACCAGCATCCTCCTTCAAGACAAGGGGGCCTGGGTATACCCGTGGCTCTCTGTGCAAACCAAACGTGGAACCGGACATCGACCACATGTAGGATCTCGCGGCAAACCTGCCCGACATACTGCAGTAAAAGAACTAAGGAACTTTGCTCTCTGAATAGAGCCCAGTGCTCTGTCATCCGTGCCATCACAGGACACTGGCTAGTGGGAAATCACGCATTCGGGTTGACTTCTCCCCACCATGACTTCTGTAGAAGCTGTGGCGATGAGGAGAACCAGGAGACAGTGGAACACTTTTTCTGTCATTTTCCAGAGCTGGGCAGGAAAAAATGCAGGTTCCTAAAGTCACACTTTCTCGATGAATTATCTCAGCTCTCCAAACAGAGCCCAAAATGTCTCATAAGGTTTATTCAGTCTACAGGATAGCTGTCTCACCCCTTTTAGGGGACCTCTTCAGTGGATAAGAGTGGTGAATAGCTCACTGGAGCGGTATCACAACGGGCCTATTCTTGGCCTAAGTGAGTTGGGACATCACTCCCAACTACCGCCCTAGCCTTACCTAACCTAACCTACTGATACTTTAAACAAATTAAAGCCTTTAAAAAGATGTCTATCCAACACCGTTTCCCTAATAGCTTAATCCATCTGAAATTCTAGCGACTACAGAGTATTGTAGTGTCGGGTATTATTACTCCGATGCACTCTGTTCCCCATAGTAAGAAAAGTGCATCTTGACTTAAGGAATCGCGCGCATGAAGCACTAAAAACGCCACCATCAGGCACTTTGTCATAATATTTTAGTTTTTCCGCTTGTTACCCTTGAGAAGCTGTCAAAGTTCATAAAGACATCGTACCGTGAAAGAATATGAGGTTGGAAACACTCTTATCGACCTTGAGACCCTAAGTAGAAAGACATTGATGGAAAGTGAAGAAAACGTTGCCAAAAAAAGGCAAAATATTAAAGATGACGCAGAAATGTTCAGTGACAGCCCCAGAGATAGTTTAGTAAAAAAAGGCAAAAAAAAGGGGCTGACCAGAAAAAATTTCATGCTGGAATTTCTCTTGCTTAATGGATCATCAAGGACCATCTGAAAAGTCTTAAACCAAAATGGTGACCTTCTCCCCATGTGGGGTCTTCCATTATTTTGACATATGTTTGAACCAATTTATGTCTAATTCTTTAAATCGTTCACAAAAACTTCCAAGGGAAAAAATGTTCAAAATTGAATCTTACATTTTATTTGTGATATAAGCTATACCCAGAAGTTCGTATTTTAGGCGGTAGAGGTCGTCAAAGGTCGTCAGTTACTATCTTTTGTCGAGCTTGATTTTGTGCTTTATTTCTTAATTCGATCCACCTTAACCCCAGAGTCTTCATTTCAACTTCCATAGATCTTCTCCAGGTTGTTCGTGGTCTTCCAATTCTGCGCCCTGCTTGCTGAAAGGGATCTGAGCGCATTGCTAGCTTTGCTATGTTGCTGTCGTTTTTGCGGATCCTCACATAAATCAAGAGAAATTCCATCATGGAATTTTTTCCTATTTAAAACCTGTACTAAGAGGCAAGTCAACTTACTTTGGAGCTACATGGGTCTAAGAGTCCCAATGCTCCTCTAGGAGAGAAGGACGACAGTACTTGCAGTAGGTCAGGACAGTCAGGCGGCTATTAACTACCTAGCTTCGATGACTTCGTGCATGAAGTCAGTGAATATCTGCCGCTTGTCTCTGGAGGAGATAGCTGAGTAGTTTTCAATTCACCTCATATGGATCCCAGGACATAGGGACATCGAGGGCAAACAACACAAACTTGGCCAGAAAATCATCTCAGGTAACCCTTCCATCATCATCAGCGCCCTCTATCAGAATCTCCTTTGCAATCTACCTCTCAACTGAACACCCTCTATTTATCCCTGCACCCGTTTTTTTGCGGTGTATCAATGTGGGAGGTGTGAAAGGGCGTGCCGCTAACCGCGCAGCAGCCGCAATGATTGCACTTGCCTTGTGGCTGCCACTTTGCACTGTTTATGTATGCGTGAGTGTGTGTATCTGTGTGTCTATCCATGTGTGTGTGGCGGGGCAAATGCATTTGCGTATTATCTTTTGAGTGTTGGCGGGGCGGGTCGTGGAGGCGACTCCGGTCAAATGGCTTTTATGCTTGGTTGCAAATTGGCCACGCACAATGAATGTGTGTGTGCTTAGAATTTAAGCCAGAAAAGAAAACGAAAACCGCTACTTTTTCTATGATTGTGTGTGTGTGTGTGGGCCAAGTGTTTTTCTTTTGGCCACTTAATTAACTCGTTGCGGTCGTTGGCTGCGCCATATGAATTATGTTTAATAGGTTCAGCCAGCCAGCCAGCGAGCGAGTTGTTGGTTAATACAAAAGTGCTCGACCCACTGCCCTCCACTCTCGGCCAGGGGAAGCCAGGGAGCCTTGTGCCGCGGCCCTGGCAAGAACTGGAGCAGAAATTAGCACAAAACAGCAACAACAAAAAAAAAAACGAAAACTGAGCAGCAAATTGACAAAAATAAATACGACATTAATTTTCATGCTGCGAACGTGCACAAAAGGCGAACGAACAACCCGACCCAACCCAACCCCACGAATGACGCCAAATTTCACGAGCTTCCTGTGCTTCCTTTGCCGGAAAATTATATGCTGGCTGACAGCCGTAGGAAGGGGGAAGCGGGCGGGTTGGGGTCAGCGTGACGGGAATGCTTCCGTTGGGCCAATTGCCACTGACCGAAAAATCGAAAAAAAAAAAAAAAAAAAGGAAAGGAGAGTGGAGCAGAGAGCGGAGTAAAAACAGCACAAATGGCAAATGGTAAAGACAAAGTGCAGCAAGCAAAATGTACAAGGAGGAGCTGGAGCTGGTGCTGGAGCAGGAACCACAGCTAAAGTATAAGGTGAAAGCGAAAAGAAGAAAAAACCAGAAATAATATTGGTTTAACTTTTGCAGGCTGGCTGACAGAGAGAGGGTTAGAGAGGCAAAGAGGGGGAGCGCGTTCCCTGACTGCCAGCCTGCCTGCCACAATAAATTGTATGAGGCACGCGCGGCGGCAACAATGGCCCTGCAACAGAATACAAAGATATGGCAACCATGCAACGAACGGCACTTGCATAAAAAGTTAAGAGAGAGGAGCGGAGCGGAGTGGAGCGGAGCGGACTGCAGGTTCCGTAGGGCAATGGCGACGATGAAGCATATGGCGTTGAGCGGTGGCCAGAAAGAGACCAACAGTTGACGCAGGCTGAGGCAAGGCTAAGGAGCGAAAGAAATGCCAGCATAATTATCGAACAAATTGATGGAAGGTGAAGTGAGGAATGATTATGTGGGGTAGAGGTAAGAAGAAGAAGGGTCACCTTTAAACAGGTAAGTTGTGATAGAGTAAGAAAATAAACAGAGTCTCGGGGACTTTTGTTGAACCCAGCTGAGACAGAAACTTTTGTTCTTTGACATTTTGGAACAATGCTGGCGAAAGAACTTCTCAATGATAACCCAGCAAAAAGGTTACAAAAACGATCACTCAGAAATTTAATTTCAAAAATGGAATAATTTGGCAATTTATAAAATTATATGTGTTTTGTGAGACAATACTCCACTGCCAATAGGAACACGTTCAGATCGCCCACCCCTCAACTTACAGCGTCTTGTTTAGACCAATGTCTCTGCAAGAATGACAATAAATCTGCGTGCTCGACTGGTACCACAGCAGGAACATTCATGGGATCAAGCATGCAGTTTATGGAACACTGCGAAGGAGTTTACCGGCACACTCCAACAAAGACGCACCAACTGGATCTTGGAACGGACGTGGGACCTGATTAGCAAAAGGAACGACCTCAAGCCATTGGCGGTTCGTGATTTCCAAGTTCGCAATGAATACCATATTCTTTGCATAAAAAGATCTACCAGACGCGACAAGAGAGTTATACTGGATAGCCTTGCAGCAAACGCAGAAAGCGCAGCCGGCGAATATAGAATGCGCTCCCTATACCAGAAAATAAATCAGCTGACTGGAAGCTACCGAAGGCAAACCCAACTGATTAGCGACTCAAATGATAATCTCCTAACGAACGATGATGCACAAATCTAAAGATGGCGACAACACTTCATGAAGATAAGCTGTATCGAACCAGAAAGCAGCAACAGAGACGTCGCACCCACCAACTATCTTCGGATACCATCCACACCCCCGTCATTGAGAGAAATTGGTAACGCAATCAGGAAGCAGACGGCTGGGAAGGCAAAACGAATTGTCCCTAAACAACATCAGCTGGGACACAGCTAAGCAAACTGCGCCAAATAGAGTCCGGGGGAAAGTGCTTGTAGAAGCCCTTAGCTACCTGGAGGAGTACTAAGAGGAAAAAAGAAAATGTGTTTTGGAGTACTTGCAAACAAAAAATTGTATTTTTTAACAATTTACTTTAAAGATTTCGAAAGTGCTTAAAAGGGTTAATAGAGTTTTGCTCAATCTTCAGATTTTTTAAAGATTTGACGCAACTTTTTGGACATTTTTTATTATTGCTGTAGATTCAAAAGCTTTGGGATTATTCTCTGTGTTTGCATTTACTACTCCACAGCAGCATAGCAGAGCAAAAATTTGCTCTGATATTGGTCCTGATGCCATTTTGTTAGAACAGAAGCACAGCATGGAGTTTGTTTGGAGTATAGAGCACAACAAACTCCATGCTGTGCTTCTGTTCTAACAAAATGGCAGCAATAGCAATATCAGAGCTGAATAATTCGTATAAATAAATTCAATAATAAACGATATATTTGATTTAAAACAAATGAATAGTTTCGATAAAAAACGTATAAAATAAACTCAAAGAAAAGCGAATATTGGAAAACGAATAAATAAAAACGAGTGACGTATATTCAGTTAACAAGCGAATAATATATATTCCAATAAAAAAACAATTTTTATTTGCATAAACCAGGCTTTCTTTTTGTGAAATTCATAGATTGGCTGAATAGTTCGTATCTAAATTTTTTGAATTTCTGATTAACAGTTCTTTTCAGACTCATAATATAAACCTCTAAAAATCTCGTTTTAGCCCTTTTAGAAACCATTGTTTGCGTCAAATCCGAAACAAAATTTCAAACAAGGCACTTCGCAATTAATAAACTAATTTATGTTATTTAAGAAACAAAATTTAACCTCAAGTAAGGCGAAGATGTTCCAAAACCCTCTAAAAAAAACTATAAACGAAGCAAAACAAAATATTTAGGATGTTATTGAACCTCCCTCAATAGTATCCAACAAAATATTTACATATAAAAACTAATTTGATGATTGATAAACTCATATCTCGAAAACCAAGAAAATTTCATCAAAAAATCTTAGAAAATCAAGAACTTAAAATAATTTTCAGTAAAGCGCGCGCCTTGAAACTCGGTTCGCGCGGAAACGAGCGACAAGTTTCAATCTATTCCTTTCCTAGTATAAAATGAATGAATGAAGAATGAGACTATCGCTGAGCATGAAGCTGATGAAAAATCTCCTAACGATGGTAACTTTCGGGCAATTCTGAAGGTGACGGGATCCTGAAAGAGAATCTTTTGTCTGCTCCTAAAAATGCAACATATTTGAGCAAAACGATCCAGAATGAAATAATCGAAACTTGCCACATTTTGATAAGAAAAAAGATAGTGTATAAAGTGAGTCAAGCGAAGGGTTTTTCAGTTTTGGCAGATGAATCAACGGATATTTCCAGCATAGAGCAATTTTCCATTTGTATACGCTATTTAGATTCTGAATCAAATATTTGTGAAAATTTTCTTGGATTCGTTCCAGTTACCAACGTTTCTGGAAAGGCTCTGGCAGATTCTATAATATCTTATTTACAAAAGATAGGCGTGGATTGTTCATTTATATATGGTCAGGGATACGACGGGGCTCCAGCAATGAGCGGCGAATTTCATGGAGCACAGGCATATGTGCGAATACACTATCCTTTATCAATTTACGTGCATTGCGCTGCACATAGTTTTAGTTTGACTTTTAACGCAGCCTGCGAAGTATCTGGTATAAAAAACGCGATGGGAATTATTGGGACAATCCAAGCCTTTTTCCACTGGCCCAAGAGACAAAGTGTTCTTAAAGATGAAATTTCCAAAATGACGACGAAAAGTGAGGGAAGACGACAGAAATTGAAATCTATATGTCCTACAAGATGGGCTCAGTCCCACGAAGCAGTTTCAGCATATGTCGAACTCCAGCCAGCTGTTATTGAAGCTTTAGAGGTAATAAAAATGTGGAAAGACCGTGATACTTCACAAATGGCTTCTCAACTTTTGACGGCAATCTTGACTACAGAATTTCAAAACTCGTGTCATATAATGGAATCCATTAATTCTATTGTTCTGCCTTTGAGTCGAGTATTGCAGTTGAAAAATCAAGATCTGGGAGAAGCCACAAAATAGGCAGATGATGCTTTAGATGAATTCAAGAAAAAGCGGCAAAATGCTGACTCATGCTTTCATTTCATCTATGAAAAGGTTGTTGGCACCTGTTCCGAGTACGAAATTGAAATCAAAAAGCCGCGTCGATGTGATCGTCAAAAAAACTCCTCCAACGTTGGACCTCAAGGAATTGAAGATTACTATAGAATTGCATTTTATATGCCATTTCTCGACACATACATTTCTCATCTTCAAAGTCGCTTCGAAAAGCACAAATCAATTTTCCAAAGCTTTGGCCAGTTATTTATCAAGCAAGAATTCAATGAAAAGATGTGCACAGACCTCTACAACTTTTATGAAGAATTATTAGATTGTTCCGAAGGCGATTTCATCTCAGAAGTCAAAATGTGGAGACAACGAATTTGCAATTAAAGTATTCAAAATGCGCTCGATGCGTTGTCGGTAAGTTTTTTTTTTTTTAATTGAAATCTCCATAGGAGAGAACGAGGCAAGTCGACGTGGTTTTCAGTCTCTATCTTTTCATATTATGATTGTGGTGAATATTTTGGGAGTAACCGCCAACTAGCCTCAGTCTTTCCTATGATATAACATTTTAATCAAGCTCCTATAAGCTTTTGCTACTTTTTCAGGTAATAAATGCGAATGCATTCAAAAATGTCAATACGTTATTACGAGTTTTGGCAGTATTGCCGGTTACAACAGCAACCCCAAAACGTTAATTTTCAACCTTAAGAAGACTCAAAAGTTATTTGAGGAATACGATGGGACAAGAGCGCCTTAATGGTCTAGCTGCTTTGAATATCCATAACCGGATTGATTTGACTGAAGACGAAATTCTGAAAGAATTTTTCAAAAAGCCTCGAAAATTAAAAAACTTAAATTAATTATGGAATGAAACTTTGCTTCAAAAGTCTAAAAGTACCCAGTGTAATTAACATCAAGTGTCCTGCCATATATTAAAAGCCCGAAGTTACATTTTTCAGTTTTATTAGATGCGATTCCTAAATAAACAATTCGACTTTTTCTGGAAACGGCTTCTTATCAACGACTGCTCAAAATTGAAGCGTTATAAAATACAACCTTTAGATCTGTGACGTCATCAAAAAACATTAAGGGACATACATCAGTAATTTTCCTTCTAAATATGCCTGCTTGGTAACCTTGGTAACCCTACTAAGTATAAGTATATGCATATAAAATACAACCCTTTACTTGAACCAAGGTTTGTTTTAATTTTCCTTCGGCTATATACGATAATACATTTAAAATAATTATTCATACTATATCATGCTATGTTCCAGTTGAAAAGATTAGTTATAATTATTTAATAATTATATTAGAAAATTAGGTAACTCTGTAAATAATAATGGCTAGCTTTAGGCCAATCTGCCAAATTATAAAAATAAAGCAAACTAGCTTTTTTTACCATTATTAAACTAAATTATTACATCACTTTAAACATCCCCTTAAAATTAAAGAATTTTCAGCTTACCACTCAATTCGTTTGCAATAAAATATTTCTCGCACTTACCTGTAAAATAAAGATATAAATAATTGTTGTTAAATATTTCAAAAAGAATTTGTTGAATTTTAATTGTAACCTGCACAGATTTTAAAAATAAATTCACATATGGAGAATATTTTACATGCCAAATAAATATATTTTGCACATGCCCCGAAAATAATATTATTTATCTAAATGAGCGTATCTATCAAGAACTTGAATTACAACAAAAACAAAAACAATTCGTACATTTTCTATGGTTGGTCACGAATGAATGAAATTCCAAATAATTCGAAATATTTTATAATAGTAAAAACGAAATGAAATTTTACACAAAGAGTTGAAAATTAAATAAAATTGCATAAAGGTAAACGGTAAACTGGTTGACAGTTAAATATTAAATACTAACTGTAAATTGCTATCAAAAGATACAGTTATAGAGCAGTCAGCACACAAACAAACAAACACACACACACGTTGTATATGTTTATGTGTTTGTGTTTGCATATGTATTTAAAATATTATGGGATTTTGTTTGTTGATTTGATGCTGTGGTGAAAACAATGCGGGCCATTTAAATGGGGCAAGTTATATTTTATATTATAAAATACTTTTTTACAAGCCGAATTTGTTCCCAAGGCATGAAGATAACTTGATAATGACTATAAAAGATAGCTCTAGCATTTCTGATCTGTGAATTTTCTTAGATAGGCATTCGCTTAACGAATCAGCCGAAAAGATTTTGTTTCTATATTAACTAAAAAATTACTTGATTTATAGAATTTTTTAGGTTGTCAGAATCCTTCTGTACTAAGAGACGAAAAATAAAGCAGAAGTGGTCTGGCTTCAAAAACTAAAAATAGATTTTTTTTAATACAACATTATCTCTCGAATTCGGTTTATATATGATCTACGCGAGAATCCGAATCCAAAGTATTTTGTATGGCTCTCATAATTAAAAATAAAATTTGAAATTTTATTGCTTGCCAGTCTCTTTAGGTTTTCTAATTATACTCTGTACCGTAGGGTACCAAGGGTATATTAAGTTTGTGCAAGCCGAAAATGTATGTAACATATAGAAGGAGACGTCGGAGACACCCAAAGTTACCTAAAATATGATCAGGGTGAATAGAGAAGTCGATATACCCATGTCCGTCTGTCCGTGTGAACGCCTAGATCTCAGAGATGGTAAGAGCTAGAGTTACCAAACTTTCACATTAGATCCCATATTATTCCATAGGAGGCAAGTTTATTTTATTTTTTTGATATCGGGGATAAATTATATGCTCCCATGGGGGTGTTTGAGACGACCTCGACAAAAAAAGCGTTTTGGATGAATAATTCGTTTGTTTATGAAGATATTGTAACCAAATTCGGTATTCGAAAGTTTTTATATTTCCCAATCACTGCACTATGGTCCCAAAGCCCTTTTTTTTACGTAAATTCAAAAAATTATAATCGTGATTTATGCAAAAAACACATTTTATTCCAATAGCAAATATTCCAATGAACTTAGAAATGAAGTTCTTTTTTTTTAGAAAATTTTTTTGTATTTTTCTTCGGCCCTGAAAGTTGACTATTTATTTTGTGAGCACGTGGTTGAAATTTACGCAAAATATTGTGCACTTTTGTTTCCTATATTAAACAAATAGAAAAAGGCCCATTAAGAAAAATAACTATGGAAAACGAAGCTACAGGTTTGTTATACATGTTTGTATATGTGTTTTGTTTGTAGATGTGTTTTGTTTGTTGTTTAATGTGCTTTTGTGCTGTGTTGTTTTTGCCGACCATAACCTCAAAAAAATTTTGGTTCGTGGAGTAGAAGTAAGTATATTGTCGTGCATTGTCGTAGCTATAAATGCAGTCTTGTGTGTCAATGTGTCTTCTTTATAAAACACCAATAATCTTGTCCCCGATTTTCCCCGTTTCCATATAATCGCAAATTTCCCCAGGCAACTTTGAGTTCGAGCATGCAGAATTGCTTGAAGTGTGGCTGCAAAACAAGCATAAAGCCTCGTCAATTTTTGACTTTATTTTAAAAAAGGTCAATGGAAGTCTTTCGGAAATGAAGGAGACGGAAATAAAAAACAAGTGTAATAACTTTGCAGCCTACGCCAAAAGATGCTATGCAAAATGCAACTATATGGTTGAAAGATTTAAAACTGATCAAAAACACCATAATTGGTTATCTTCAAAGTTGGTAATTGGAGTCAGTAAAAGTGAGCTGAAACCCAAAAATGCAGGACGTCCACGTACTTCTTATACTGCTGGAAATGAACGAATAAAAAGAAAATGTGCATCCGAGCTTTCCGAGAAAGAAAATCACAATACATCGTTACTTGTCCATGCTGCTTCAGTGTCAGCAAAGAAAGCCAAATGTAGCGATGTATCGTTCGTGCTAAAGGAAACCGCAAAAGGCAATGGAAGTATTTTAAAAAAAAAGTTTCTTGCTCAGGGTCCAATTCCGTTGACACCTGATGAGGCTTTGGCATTTCTGCTGGAAAATGATTTAACCAAGAACACCTATGTGAACATGAGGCTGGAGAATAAAAGTCGTCATTGTGATATATATCCTAGCTACAAGCATGTGATTGAGGCAAAAGAAAAGTGCAGACCTGGTAATATTTCAGTTTTTGAAACTGTTGCCGCAGTTCCTTTACAAGATATATTGGATCACACTGTAAAGCGAATAATGAAATTACAAGATGAAGTTTTAGAAAGGTTTGCTGAAACTCGAGAATTAAAGCTAATAGCCACATATGGGTTCGACGGCTCAACAGGGCAAAGTATTTATAAACAGAAATTCCAAAGTACTGAATCGGATACCATAGACCAAGGCCTCTTTGTCACATCAATAATTCCATTGAAGCTGGTCAACAATTTAAATGAAATTCTTTGGATCAACCGCACACCGCAATCTATCAGATTTTGCAGACCAATTAAAATGGAGTTTGTAAAGGAAACCTCCGAACATATTCTAAAAGAAAAAGATAACTTCGATAAACAAATTCAAAACTTGGTTTCATTATCCTACCAGAATTTCACTATAAAGTATCAACTCCATATGACCTTAATTGATGGTAAGGTCTTAAATACACTAACGGGCAATAAATCAACACAAACTTGCCCGATATGTGGAGCAAAGCCTTTACAATTAATGGGAATATCGGATATGAATTCCGCAACTTTTAATCCTAAGCCTGAATCTCTTCAGTATGGAGTGAGTCCCCTGCATGCATGGATTCGTTTCTTCGAATTTGTACTTAATTTATCATACAGGATTGAGTTAAAAAAATGGCAAGTAAGAGGGTCTCATGACAAAAATTTAATGCTCATTCGTAAAGAGGTTATTCAAAAAAGGTTTTGGTCGGAACTGGGACTTCACGTTGACAAGCCAAAACAAAATGGGAGTGGAAATTCAAACGACGGTAATACGGCTAGAAGAGCATTTGCAGACACTAAAATACTGTCGTCAATTTTAAACTTAGATGACGATCTTCTTCAGAGATTCCACACCATTTTGATAGTTATTTCCAGCGAGTTTGCGATCGACACGGAAAAATTTAAAGCTTACTCGGAGAAAACAGCCCAAGTATACATGGAAAAGTATCCTTGGTACCCAATGACAGCCACAGTCCACAAAATATTAATTCATGGAGCAAAAATAATTGCCGCCTCCCCTCTTCCAGTTGGCTGCATGGGTGAAAATGCATCTGAGGCTAGAAACAAAATATTTAAGCATGATAGACAAACGCACGCTCGAAAAAATAGTAGACAAAACAGCATGCAAGATGTTTTCCATAGATGTATGGACACTAGCGATCCATTAATATCGAGCTTATATCTGAGCCAGCGAAAAAATAAAAATAAAAAGAAACATTTTTCGGCTGATGCTCTAGCGCTCTTCGAAGTGCCAACTTCTACCCCCAGTGAAGGCGAACTATTTAATACCAGTAGCGATGCTGAAGAAGGTGAATCTGATATGGACGAGTCTGACTCGGACCAAAGTGATTTTTACAACGAATACGCAGTTGATATAGAATCCGAATTTGTGGACGAGCAATAAAAATTATAAAAAGCTAGGAACACAAAATAAAAAATTGAAAAAAAAATACGTTTACAATTTATTTAAATTTTTTAATTAGAATTGTGCTGATTATTTACATATTTGATATAAGTAAGTTATATATTATAGTTTAAAGATTAAAAAAAAAATTTTTATTGACAAAAATCATATGAAATAAAAAAATTTGCATATTGAAATATAAGAAAAAAGGCGGTGCCACGCCTATTTTCCCCAGTCAAAAATTCTATTGGTATTATTTAGTTGAATGCAAAAAACCAGACTAAAAAATGTTGTGTAATTCTCGAGTTATTAATTTATGTAAAAAATAAGGGCTTTGGGA
>JBAMAX010001642.1:0-75311 GCA_037043745.1 Chymomyza amoena
TGAGACGGGTCGCCGCGAAATTCGTACCAAAATTGTTCAATTTCGACCAAAAACAGCATCGCATAAACATTGCTAATGAGATGTTGGACTCTGTCCGTGACGACCCAAATTTGCTTCAGAGGGTCATAACTGGTCACGAATCGTGGGTTTATGGTTATGACGTGGAAACCAAAGCTCAATCATTTTAATGGAAGCTGCCGCACGAACCAAGACCGAAAAAAGCGCGACAAGTTCGGTCGAATGTGAAAGTTTTGCTTACTGTTTTCTTCTATTGCAGGGGCGTGGTCCATCATGAGCTCTTGCCACAGGAAAGAACGGTCAATAAGGATTATTACCTGCAAGTTATGCGCAATTTGCGCGAAGCAATCCGCCAGAAACGCCCGGATTTGTGGAAGATCAAAAATTGGAATTTGCACCACGATAACGTCCCTGCTCACACATCGTTGCTTGTGCGAGACTTTTTGGCCAAAAACAACACACTAATGACGCCCCATTCCCCAGATCTGGCCCCCTGTGACTTTTTCTTGTTCCCTAAACTGAAGAGGCCCATGAAAGGAAGACGCTACGCTACGATTGACGAGATAAAGACGGCATCGAAGGAGAAGATAAACAAGATTAAAAAAAAAATAATTTTTGAAGGTTGGAAAAACCGTTGGCACAAGTGTATAATATCTCGTGGGGATTACTTTAAAGGGTACAAAATAGATATTCATGAATAAATAAATAATTTTTGAAAAAACACAAAATTCGCGATACTTTTTGAGCACATATGTATCTATAGGCATCTATATCTATTTATATGTCTCTATATGTGTCTATTTTTATCTATATGTATCTATATGCATCTATTTATCTATATTTTTTTATTTATTTATTTATTTTTTGTATAGGTGGGGAAAGCTTGAAAAGCCGAATAGTGTGGGACTTGTGTTACCTCACCCACTAAACTTACCACCTATTCTCCTTTGCCCTCTCACGGTACCACCGTGGAGTACTACTTCCCGAATATTTTTGAATTTTTGTATTTTTGTATTTTTGTATCTATGTATTTTTGTATCTATGTATTTTTGCATCTATGTATCTATGCATTTATGTATTTATGTATCATATCTCTATGCATCTATGTTTCTATTCATCTATGCATCGAAATTTTTGGATATGTTCACAATAGATTTTCTGTTATTCGGGAAAAGATACAAAATTTTAAATTAGAGCTTTAGATTTGCTATTTCAGTTTAACTCAGAAATATTTCCTTTTAAATTTTTTATGCGCTGCTGCACAACTTAAATTTCTTTTAAAATGTTCATTTTTATTATTAAGGTCTTCTACATAAGGTTTTATATGCAAGTAACCTAGCCTAATGAAAATATGCACTCCTAGCAGTTTTGGTTCTTAAAAGCGTGCCTTGAATCAGTTTTTAAAGCCAAAATAGTTTATTTTTTCTAAAAAGGCATTTATTTTCCTATTTTTATTCTGGCTGGAGTCAAAACTTTGCTGACCATTAGGTTTATCATGTCAGTTGCCAGACACATATGTATATATACATATTTGTTACTATGTATAAACAAGCTGATACATTACATACTTACAAGTATGTGTGTTGTATATTGTACTAGATTTAAGTATTTTCTCTTTTGAATATTTTCACATATATTTTTTTTCTCAGTTATTTTATATGATTTATCATCATCGTGCATATAAATCAATTTCATATCTACAAGCCAAAGCAAATAAGATTTATTATGATCCGAATCGTGTAGTCTGTCCTGTTGTCGTTGTTGTAATATGTATAGTTTTTGTAGTTGTTGTTGTGTCTGTTGGCTTTTATAGCTGCTGCAATCTTGCAAGCTTGTTTATTTGCACAGTTTCAGAATATTCATATTAAACAATTAGTTATATGCATTTTTGTATACCCTACAGCCGTAGGATCAAGCATATTAAAATTTTGAGCAATATATGCAAATGGAAGTAAAAGTTGAATGAGTAGATCTTTGAGACAATACGAGCCGAAGAAACAAGGTTTTATTTGCAGAAGCCCCAAAAAGTATGCTATGATTTTTTATGCAAAGTATAGAAAATACACACAAACATATTTTCTAAGTATTTTGTTTTTTTTAAATTAAATCTGAATATAAAGCAAATTTTTTTGATTGGGAAATAAGTCTATTTTTATTATAAATATATTCTATAAATTTATATTAGGTTGTCAAAAAAGTCTTGCGGTATTTTTATTGAATTTTCAATTGTTCATAAAATTGGTTATAATAATGCGATTTAAGTCAAATATGCGCCGTTTTGTTCGATGACGAGTTCCCAACGAGATGCCAACTTCATAATGCCCCTCTTATAGAAGCTCGCTTCCCTATTGTCAAAAAACTCGGAGAGCCAATTTTCACAGGACTCTCTTGTGGACAACTTCCGATTACCAAGCGCGTTCGTCATGGACAGAAATAGGTGGTAATCACTTGGTGCGAGATCCGGACTATACGGTGGATGCAAAAGAACCTCCCATCCGAGCTACCGGAGCTTCTGGCGCGTCACCAAAGATGTGTGTGGCCTGGCGTTGTCCTGATGGAAGACAATTCGGCCTCTGTTGATCAAAGATGGCCTCTTCTGCATGAGTGCTGCATTCAAGCGGTCCAGTTGTTGGCAGTACAGGTCCGAATTGAGCGTTTGGCCATAGGGGAGCAGCTCATAGTGGATGATTCCCTGCCAATCCCACCAAACACACAGAAGAACCTTCCTGGCCGTCAATCCAGGCTTGGCCACCGTCTGGGCAGCTTCCCCGCTTTTCGACCACGACCGTTTACGCTTCACGTTGTCGTAAGTGACCCACTTTTCATCGCCAATCACCATCCGCTTCAAAAACGGGTCGATTTTGTTGCGATTCAGAAGCGATTCGCATGCATCCATACGGTCAAAAATGTTTTTTTGCGTCAAGTCGTGTGGCACCCATACATCGAGCTTCTTTTTCAATCCAAGCTTCTTCAAATGGTTTATAACGGTTTGATGACTCATGCCCAGCTCTTGGCCGATGCTACGGCTGCTACTATGCCGGTCTCTTTCGATCAATTCAGCGATTTTATCGCAATTTTCGACAACAGGCCTTCCGGACCGTGGCGCATCTTCGATCACCTCTGCACCTGAACGAAAACGTTGAAACCATCGTTGTGCTGTGGAAATGGAAACTGTATCGGGTCCATAAACTGCACAAATTTTATTCGCAGCATGAGATGCATTTTTGCCTTTATCGTAGTAGTACTGTAAAATATGCCGTATTTTCTCTTTATTTTGCTCCATGTTTGCGACGCTATAACTCACGAACGACTAAAAGCAAACAACAATTAACCAAACACGTGTTAGCACGTGAAAAGAGCTTTCCAAAAAGCTCTAGCGTGAACCGATGCGACGAATACAACTGGAACTACGCGCTTGCAAAGACAAGCTTGCGGAAATACCGCAAGACTTTTTTGACAACCTTATATTATTTTATGATCCCAAATTTTTGATCGCCAATCCAGTCTGATTAGCTGGAGATACGGAAATTAGTATTTGGTTTTTATATTCAAAACCAAATTATTTAATTCTATTTCAATGTCACGACAAATATAATATTTTTTTTCAGTTTTATTTTCGGTGCTGTTAAAAGGCATCCAAAGAAGGAAAAACTTTCCTAAACTTAATTTTCCAATTATTTTCTTATCTTAATTTTGACTCATTTGCCAAAAAATTTCTTCTTGCCTTATTTCGATTTTTTGTTGTACCGATATTAGTCAAACGAAGTCCGATTAATTCTAAAATTGTTCTTGATCATTACGTAAAATATATTAATAATGGCATAAATCTGTCATACATTATTATACATGACATAAAATTTATATTTATTCGATGATTTGTGGTACCGATATTAGTCAAACCAGGTCCAATTAATTCTAAATTAATTCTTGACCATTACGCAAAATATATTAGTAATAGCATAAATCTGTCATATAATATATATTTATTCGATGTTTTGTGATACCGATATAGGATATATAAAAGAGTGCCAATTAATTCCAAATTAATTCTTAATCATTACGCAAAATATATTACTTATGGCAGAAATATGACATATAATCTTAAATTTGATTTTTACTGACTTTTTACCAAAACCAAACCTGCGCTCCTAATGTCTTAGATATTATATTAATATTTTTTTAAGAAAAATGTCTGCAGGGTATTACACTTTGATGTGGCTGACCAACTGATTCAAATTTTTTCAATTATGCAGCTTTCAATTTGTATTACAATATTTTTTATTTTTATCTTTCTATAAAGTTCTTGGAATAAATTTGTAAAAAAATAAGCCAAGCATGAGTGGTATTTAACTTGCTGTTTATTTCACTTAAAATCAATTTAGTATTTTATTGGAAAGAATTTTACGCATTTATTTGTAGCATAAAAATATCAATTGAGCTGCTCAACTAAGCGGCTTAAATTGCTCGAAATTGAAATTCTATTGTTTTTCTATTGAAATTGTAGCTTTTTGCATTTAACGCAGTTTGAGCAAATCAATAAAAAACAAAAACAACGAAAACAACACATAAATGCATTGTTCAAACAAAGTCTTTAGTGTGAGTCCTTTGGGCATAAAGATACTTTTCATATAAACGGCAGCTTATTGACGCTTGCACAGGTTGATATATCGGGTGATTTTTTTCGCATGTACTTTTTTTGAACAGCTCACACTGAAGAAGAAAGAAAATATAGAAGCAAAATTATTTCAAAATAGAGACATTTTGTAATACTACAAAAATGAAAGAACAAGAAAAAACCATTTTGTGGGCTAGACTATGTCTATAATAAATTTTTGGGCATCGCTACAATCGAAACGGGGCTTAAAAAGTAGAAAAAAAAACGTCCAGCACATCATAATTCTAGGGTATCTATCAAAATACACCCAATTCTGTTTTTACGGGTTCTATTTTTACATGGTTTTCAAATACCTCACACTAGAAATACATTTTTTTCTACACAATTTCATTCGATTTGAAACGATTGAAGTTTTAAAGAAAAATGTCTATCACACACTTAGTTATATTTAATGTGTAGCGATTTATTTTTATATCAATATTGGATTATAACCTTTTAAATTTATTGGTTGATTGTCAATAAATAAATATTTGAAAAAAAAGAAAAATGTGCTTATAAGAAAATTTCCCCAATTTATTATTAAAACAGCTTAAGTATTTATGTACATCTTGCATTTTTTTCACGAACTTTTTTTGGGAATGTATCGGCCGTATAAAAACATCCGTTCTTTGGGGTTTTCGCTTAGTCAAGTCAGAAACATGACTTGGTGGTGTTTTTTTGGACTCTTCCTCCTGAGTTAAGTGAATATCACCCAAATTTACTATTTTCTTTGTACATACGTCAAATTTCTTCGATTTACCAAGAAGAATCTTGTAGTCATCGATAGTTTAATTAAAATCTCTGCCATTTTGTGTTGTGTTTAGATTAGATTGGATTTATGGCCTCTACTAAGTTTTATAGTCAGGTTCCCTTTGTGATAACTTTTAGATTATTTCAGACTTTTCGCTGCTTGGCTTACAATTTTTTTGAGTTATCTTGAATTGATTCTTCGCTCATCCTTTACTTGATTCTGAGGTGTTAGCCGTTGTTGGCTACTCATATTCATCTATTAGATCTATGTTGGTTTTTGAACTTTTTACTACTATTATTATGTTTTATTATTAAAAAGTCGAGCATCTCAGATTCACTATTTACCATTTATGCATCTTTCTTAACCTTATTAATTAATGCGAGGACAGCTTGATAAGTAGCTTGTTAAATAAAATTAATTTTTTTCAACAAAATAACTATTTACTTTACTTTTTACTCTCTTTTTAGCTCAATGTACTTAGTTCAAAGCGTTTCAATTTTTTGTATTCCTTCTGAGTTTTTTTCTCAATATATAAATTTTTAGAGTGATGATCCCTTGAACGCAAATCTCTTAGCATCCAACAGTTTCTTTAGGCTTGGACGCTTAGTGCTTAATCTGAAGAATATGATCCATGGAAAAAAAATTTATTTTTTTGATATCGGGGATAAATTATATAGCTCCCACCGGTGTGTTTCAGACGACCTCGAAAAAAAAAGAACTTGTAGATGGATAATTCGTTTGTTCATGAAGATATCGTAACCAAATTTGGTATTCAGGTGTTTTATAGTTCCCAAGCACTGTACCAAATTTGATCAAAATCGGTTGACTATATCATTTAGCTCCCATAGGACCGATCGGCCAAAATAACTTTTTTAGAACAAAATTCGCTATATTTCGTTTTTTAATAAAGATATCGTAAAAAGATTTGGCGTTTTACACTTACGCAATGCGTCAAATTTTTTTTCTTGCTTTTTATCTTCTTTGTTTCTGACGCTTGACTCAATAACTGCTCGCTTGCACATCTCTAACTCACGAGCCCCTTATTGCATGTTTTGCCATCTCTAGCGCACTGACCTTCCGTTTGTTATCTTGCTTTCTGTGTTTCTTGCTCTGAATGTTTTTGTTTGCTCATAAATAAATACCACAAACAATTATACAGAAAAAATAATTAATTTCTGTTGTGAAAAATCAAATACTTAGCAAAAAAAAAATCACCCTCTATAAAACCGACAGCGAAAAATTTCCGCAAATACCTTGACGCCATTATTGAAGGTCTTGGCATTGTCTGACACCCAATCACACCAACACACACGCAAACACACTCACACACATTCACACACACTCACACAGTTGCACACTCAAACGGCTTTTATGTGTTTTAACGGTTTGCCGCGTATAATTGCTCCCAGAAGACAATTTTCCACATGCACACAGACATATAGAGTAATTTGTGCATTTTATCAGGCTTAAATGATACGAATTTTCACAATTTCCAAGTTTTTCTCAACTATTTTTCAAGTTGTCAGCAAGTTTTCAAAGTTGCTTTATGGTTTTTGTGGTTTTCCCCATATATACCCTATGCATATATAATATCTAATCCAGGTATTTATTGTAGGTTGCTTGGGTAACATCTGGCTAGTTTTGTGCAATTCTCAGGCAGAGCTTAGCTAAAAGTTTCGATTCCCCATGAATTTACGCTACTTTGTGAACCTTTTTCAATATAAGTCAAAGCCAAAAATCAATTGTGCGCACTAAGCCACTGAATTATGCATTTTCAGCTTAGAAAACCTCAAAAAGCAAAGAGCCCTCCCTCCCTCTCTATGCTCCTAGGAATATCCTGCCTAGTTTGGCTGGGCTGTAAAACCTTAGCTATTTGTTCAAATCAATAATTTAGTGACCTTCTCTGGTTGACAATGCAGCATTAACTTTATTTTTGTTAGCTTGTTCCCATTGTATTTCAAGTGGTTCTTGGCCAAAAAGTAAAAGTTTATGGCAACAGGCCAATCGGGGCAGACAAAGCGCAAAGCAGGCCAAAATCTTTGCAGCAGTCTATTTAAAATTAATACTGTGGAATGCCTTTAATGGATGTGTGCCAAGTGCTAAGAGTGGCTGCAGTAAGGCATTAAAGTTGGCTTAGGAAATTGCGCAAGTTGGTCAAGTAAACTTTACTAGTTGCAAAAGTTCGTTTAGAAGACGAACTACGACAGAAAAGTTCTTGTATTATTATGTTTGGTATCGTAAATATCAACAATGTGGGAACTCAAAGATAAGCTTTAAGTGGTTTTATGCTTCAAAAGTTTTATTGGAGTCATTCTAAAAGCAAATACTCAGCGCCTTAGGCTTAAAAAAGTTTTAGTATTAAGGGAAATTTTATATGAAAGTTTTACTCTATTCTAAAGGAATCGGCAGATGGTGCACTAATCAAGTGCTTTCTTTCGAAAAATGTCAGAATGTAAGTGGTTTTCAGATAAAAAAGCCAAAAATTTCGTATTTTGAATTTCCTTACATATATGAAATTCTGTACTAAAAAATGTTTGACATTTAAAATTTTAAGATTTAGAACTATGCCATTTTTTTTTTGAGCCGATTAACGAGAATGATTTCCCCGCGAAGAACACTAATAAAAAATACCCAAGCAAATCGAATGTTTTGTTGTCGAATTCTGGACAGCGTTCCATGTAATAAAAAAAATATTCTATATCTTCCACATGGGTACATTTTTCTTCAATGAAGAGAATGTTGCTCTGGGTATAAACCTTTTATGCATTAGAGTTAACTTATACTTTTTAATTATTGTGGGGGTTCCGCCACCAAACCATGACTTTCTTCTTTGAATTCAGGTCATCCAGACTATAATATACCTCTAAAATTCTTTATTTTCATAATATTCATGCCATTTACATACTTCGTTCGTCAACTCCCGAACTTCTTCTTCGAACTCAGGTCATCCAGACTATTATATACCTTCTAAAATTCTTTATTTTCATAATATTCATTCCATTTGCTTCGGACGCCAAACCCCGACCTTCTTTTTCGAATTCAGATCGTCCAGACATACAATTATATACAATTCTTTAGTTCCATATTATTAATCACATTTCCATGCTTCAGTGGGTCCTGCACGACTTTACAATATTCAGAAACAGCGCAAAACCTGCATGCTGGAATAAGAGCATTGACAAAGTCTCTTTTGATACTCTTCCGTTCTTTATTTATCCCAATGACTTCATCAGTGCGATACCGATTTAGTTCGTATTCACAAACGTATCTAAGTGAAACTTATTTATGCAGACTGTATGAGGTGTAGCTATTACATAATGTTAGTCTTGCCTCGATATCTTCACGCATAGAAACAAAATCGGTACCACACTGATTAACCGTTTTGTAAGGTTATAAGTCAATTCGATGAAAAAAATCCTTCCCACACAAACTTTGACCCGCCCTTTTTAACCACTTAGAAATTATTTATTAAAATCATTTCTTTGAGCTCACGAAACAAAATAGCCATACCCAAGAAATTCTTTTTTGTACCCCGAATTTAGATTTAGCGTTCCTAAAACCATTCAATGTGCATCACCGGTCAATCGAATATGAAAAAAATGTCGTGGGATTTTTTGAAGTTAGAACAGAACCGAGATCTGTTGGGCCAATTCAGGCTTGGATTCAGCTCCTCAAAATATATAAGAAAACAAATCTCCCTCCACAAATACGAACATCTTTTTTGTAAGATTATGCCATCTTTTTAACATCCTGCTTAGTAAAACCAAAGATCTCTATGAGAAAGCATTTGGACTTTATTTCCAAGCACAAAAAGTTACCCTTGAAATTTAACTCTCTCAAACATTCACTTCAATTCAAAATTACGGCAAACAGACGTAAAATTGTGTACATAAATATTTAAAAAAAATAATTAACTTAAATTATATTAAACCATGTTTCGGAATTTGTCTACGTTGCGCAATATGCGCCTAACTTCCCAAGCAGTCTGGAAGCGTTTAGCATCGCAGAAAGTTCCTAACTTATCGCCACCATTAGAGATCTCCAACAATGCTGCTGATGTCGTTCCAGATGATAGCACCAAGCCTTTGACGCTATCGAATGAACAGCCCAATCTTAAGGAATTGGTAGCTGAGGCAGAAACCCCTCACCTGGAATCTATTGGTAGCGATGATGTAGCAAACATCGTACAGGAAAATGATAACTCCAAAGACACCCAATCTAGTGTTATGCTGGATCTAAATGGTCAACCTATTATACCTCTGGATATCAATGGTTTTGATTTCGATGATGATGATGAAAATACCAGTCATAAGAAAAAACCCGAACAGCATTTTGATATTGGTGATGATGAGGATGCGTTGAAGGAACTCGCGTTCCAAGTGCCAGAGGAACGTGAGGGCGTTTATGTGCAAAAGGGTATAAAGGTGATTATACCCAAGAGCATGCAGACTAATAAGGGTACATATCGTTTTCGTCAGACAAAGGAAGATAAGGAGACTGAAACTGATGATATTCGTATTTGCAAATTTAAATGGGAGTAAATATTTTGAAAAGGATTTAAAATGTTTTTATAGAATTTGAAGAATAATTAATATTTGCATATTTGTGCAGCAAAGGGATGTACACAAAAAAAATTGTTCAGTGCATGGCATAAATATAAATATTTTTTTCCGTTGATTTAAAAAAAAGTCTTGTAATTTCATTATAGAGCTTCCGATTTACTTGGAAATGGGCATTGCATGTGCAACATGTGAAAATCTAAAACTGCAAATACTCGGAATTTGAATAATTTTAAGCTACAGCGAATTTAAAGGGAAATTCTGATACTAGATGTTTTTAATAAAACTGAAGTCACTATATAATATATTAAAGAAGATTGCATCGAATACCAAAAGTATCCAAAGTATGATAATTTTCTAGAGCCATGCCACGAAACAAACTTTCGATTTAGACCAGGTATGCCAAAAATGAGTTATGGGGTTGTCCATCCATCCATCCATCCATCGATGGAGAGGTTGTAAAATGTTTGGTTGAAAAATTATTATTAGTTACATTCAATTTAAAAATACATCTCTGAGATTTAGACGTTCATATACCTAGGCAGGCAGATGGGCAGACGGAAATGGGTATATCGAATTCTTTAGTTGCATTAATCATGCTTTAGCTAACTTTAGGGGGGCTCCAATGACTCCTTCCGTATGTCACATCCACTTGATGCTTCCACAAACTTCAAAAACCTTTTTTACCATAAGGATCGAAGCCCTATGCTGCTCTGCGACTGAAGAAAAAGATCAGAGTGTAAAAATGGAACTTCGCATCAAGCTGACAAAAATTACCGTTTTGTATT
Source organism: Chymomyza amoena (assembly GCA_037043745.1). Lineage (NCBI taxonomy): Eukaryota > Metazoa > Arthropoda > Insecta > Diptera > Drosophilidae > Chymomyza > Chymomyza amoena. Next base: position 10,771 of record JBAMAX010001642.1, read on the forward strand.
TTTTACAATTTTCGTGTTATTTCTATATTTTTATACCCTGTACCGTATGGTACCAAGGGTATATTAAGTTTGTGCAAGCCGAAAATGTATGTTACATATAGAAGGAGACGTCGGAGACACCCCAAAGTTACCTAAAATATGATCAGGGTGAATAGAGAAGTCGATATACCCATGTCCGTCTGTCCGTCTGTCCGTCCGTCCGTCTGTCCGTCCGTCCGTCCGTCTGTCCGTCCGTCCGTGTGAACGCCTAGATCTCAGAGATGGTAAGAGCTAGAGTTACCAAACTTTCACATTAGATCCCATATTATTCCATAGGAGGCAAGTTTATTTTATTTTTTTGATATCGGGGATAAATTATATAGCTCCCATGGGAGTGTTTGAGACGACCTCGACAAAAAAAGCGTTTTAGATGAATAATTCGTTTGTTTATAAAGATATCGTAACCAAATTTGGTATTCGAAAGTTTTTATAGAAATCGGTTGACTATATCATATAGCTCCCATAGGACCGATCGGCCAAAATACCTTTTTTAAAGAAAAATTCGCTATATTTCGTTTTTTAATAAAGATATCGTAACCAGATTTGGCGTTTGGAAATTTTTTAGACACTTAAGCAATGTGCCAAATTTAAACAAAATCGGTTGACTATATCATATAGCTCCCATAGGTCCGATCTTCCAAAAATCGATTTTTTAACAAAATTTGTTGTGTTTCGTTTGTTTGTTAAGATATTGGGACCAAATTTGACATTCGTTAGTATTTTATAGTTCCAAAGCACTGTACTAAATTTAATCCAAATCGTTTGACTAGATCATATAGCTCCCATAGGACCAATCGGTCCAAAAACACGCTTTTTATACAAAATTGTGTTTTGTTTGTTTGTAAAGATATTTGAAATAAATTTGGCATTCATATCTTTTTTAAGGTATTTAAGCACTGTGTCAAATTTTATTGAAATCGGTTGACTATATCATATAGCTCCCATAGGAACGATCGGTCAAAAAAAAATTTTGCTTAAAAATTCTTCTGTTTTTGTTTTTTTTGTGAAGAAATCGGACTTTATTACAAGCTAGTGGTACAGGGTATCCTAAAGTCGTCTGCGCCCGACTTTACGTCCGCCATTTTTTTTGATTGAGAAACACGAAAATTAAAAACTTTTTTTTTCTTAAGCACTGTTTTCGAAATTCTTCCACGAAATATGTTTTTGGGCACTTGTTTCAGTTTTTCGTTAATATCTCGTGAATAAAATGTTGTATCGACCTGAAAGATGGTTAGATCGAAAGGTATTAATGTCAGATAGGTTGTCATTTTCGTATTTCTTGACCCAAAATAACCCTAAAAAACACTTTTTTACGAAGATTAATTTTTCGTGTAAACTAGCGTAATCCATGGCAAATTTCATCATCTTTAGTTTAATAACAACAAGAGATATTTGCTTTTGAGTAGAGAAATTTTATTACTAAATTCAAAAAATGTATTTTATGCGTTTCTCGAAATATATTTCATAAAAAAAATTTTTTATTGCGTTTTTCAGCATGACATTTTACTACGGAATCGACTATAAAGTGTTGAGGATACAAAAATTTTTTTTTTAAATTTGTAGACTAGTGTAATATTTATACGCAAATAGAAAAAAATTTTTTTTCGAGATTTTAAATTATTATTTCGTTGTTTGTATTTTTGGGTCGGAAAGTAATTAAACTATTTTAAAGTTTAATAAAAAAATTAGAAACTATACAGGACCACAGGAGGACAAATCAGAAGTCCAAAAAGCCCTAGAAACCGAGTGTTTTGAAATGAGCTTTAAAAGCTCCATAAAACGAGAAATTTCGGGGATAATGATTTTTTAATGTTATATTATTGTACTATATAACACAATACAAAAAATTATACCGAAATTTGGGTTCGGAGACCCTGAACGCTGAACCGGAAAATAACACTAATCGACAAATTTAACAATTTTTTTTCTCTAGAGATGGGACTTATTTTTTATGTCAGGGCAATATTTCAGACTTTAAAATCCGTTTTTTTTATCTTCCGATTTTTTTTTTGGCCATTTTTGTTTAAAATAATATTTTTTAACCTACGATTTCACATATGAGGTCATAAAAACCGTGCTTAATCTTATTTTTTCAAGTTTTTTTTAGAAAAAAGTAGAGTAGACGTTAACCAAAATGCCTCGATACACAAAAATTGGTAAACTTAAAAAAAAAATTCAGCCGAAATTGTGTACCCAAAATCCCGAAAAACACATTTTTTGACTTTTTGTACTAATAATAGATATTCTTTTAGGAAAAGTCTCAAATATTCGAAAAGTGTGCTATTTTATGTTATTGGTCATGACGTGTAGATTTCTGTATAGTGTCATCTTTTTATGATACCAAAAATAATTGATTTATTCGATGTATCAAAAGTATACGAAAAATTATGGTTTCACCAAAAATATAAGAATTTTTGTTTATCATGCTGCTTACCGGGTCAGGGTTTTTAAATAATCGCAAGAACCCATAGTTAATGTTTTTGGAGGTCATCGTAGATCCTTAACTTGGCGGGACTCTTTGGAACTTAGATTCGGGTTCTGCGAATCCATTATTGGATATATTTTTGTGTAATATATTTGAATTAAGTGTAAGGAAAAATAATTCGTTAATAGTTCTTGAAATAATAAAAGCCACTAAGATGTCTCTAATAAAAAATGTCATACAGTTGAGGAGGTGCCCGACAGTGCAATATCCTGGACCTTTTTTCTCGAAAAAATTGTATTCCCGCATATTATTATTAGAACGAAACAATTGAATTTTTTGTTTTAGGTGAAATTCTTTATTAAGGACCATCATTTTTTTGACTGATTTTGATGAAAGTTACGTTAAAAATGTAAATCATCGTTAAATATTTTACCCGTTGGTAAGTTCCAAATTCATATGTTGAGGTATATCCCTCATATATCCTTTCACCTATAGGTACAGATTATACAAATTTAAGTCAGTCAAAATTCTAAATTTTTTAGGGACGATTTAATTTTTCCAGATCCCCTTTTTTCCAGATATTATTGTATATGGGTCAGGCTTTCTCAAGTGGACCAAAAAATTACCAAAGTTCATATTTTGTTATGAAATTTTGCCAGCATCGAGTTTGATGATTCAGATGTACATTCTGAAATTTTTTTTTGAAAAATTTTGAATGATTGATTTTTTATGAACAATTAAAAAATTAAAAAAATGTATGCATCGATGAGATAAGACACGTTTTGTGTGCTTGTGCGCGACAAGCGGAAAAAACCACCCTCGTTGCTGTTGTCGTGCTTCAGCGGCGATCAATACATACACAAAAAATGATTTTTTGTTGCTAATGCTTGCTTGCAATTAACGCGTATTCCGACACATAAAAATATACTGTGCTCGATCCTTTTGAGAATGTTCGCATATTTTTGCGTACATAATTTCTCAAACGTTTATTACATAAATAAAAATTAAAATATTTGATCTCAATGTTTCAGAAATTGTTTAAATTTTCAATTGTTTATAAAAAAATTTTTTACAAGCATTAAAACATATATATGCAGTTAAAAAAAATGTATTTCGATAGTATAATCTCTTGTCAATCTGTAGTTAAAAAATTGTTTCGAACGGAATTTAACTTTCGGAGAAAAACGTGTCTTATCTCATCGATGCATACATTTTTTTAATTTTTTAATTGTTCATAAAAAATCAATCATTCAAAATTTTTCAAAAAAATTTCAGAATGTACATCTGAATCATCAAACTCGATGCTGGCAAAATTTCATAACAAAATATGTACTTTGGTAATTTTTTGGTCCACTTGAGAAAGCCTGACCCATATGTAGAAATAAATAAATTTATTAAGCACCAATTTGATTGATAAGAAATAGTGAAAAATAGTACTAAATAATAATAAAGAAATTTTTCGAGTCCTCAGCTTATATATATTAAACTCTAATTAATAAACATTCTTAAAGTCACGTATTTCCTTATTATTTCTTCTTGGTTAGTTAGTAAATATTTTCGACATTTGGCTTAATTGAAATTACTCATGTAAATAAAGAAGCAAATCTGTTGCCCCCTTAAATCAAGATATTTCGCTAAAATATATGACATGAATTTTTGCTATTTAATAAGCTGACAATTTCCAAGCGAATTATTAGCTCTCATAAGTCAAAAAAGAACCAAAAAGTCTGCAAAAGTTTATGCAATGGGAAAATTATAAGCTCTGCCAAAAACTAACGAGACGAGGCCAAAAGCAAATTGCCAATTATGGCAAAGAAAGTACAAAACTCACACACAAACACACACGCACACACGTACACACTTCACACCCACACCACAAACACTACACCTACAAACATACACATATATATGTATATATATACACATATTTACTTATTTATATGAATGCGTATTTGATATATTTACGACAATGTTTCTAGTTCTATTTATGTGTAGGCGAGTGTATGTGGAGTGTTTGGAGTGTATCGGAATTTGTAGCCTGGTCAAAGGACGCCATAGCAATTGAGATGACTTGAAATTGCTGTGCGTGCTATTCCTTCATCTTGCCATCATCATCATCATCTCACTTTCTTCTTCTTAACTCAATTGCTTTACTCGTCCATTTGTGTTTGGCTGAATTTAATGTGGCATGGCATGACAAAAATTTATGCAACCCAGCAGAAGAATCGGAGGCGGGTTGCAGACAGCATATGTATGATAAATAATTCACATTTCCAGCTAACCAGAGTCACATCTACATTCCAAATATGCAGTAGTCAAAAAAAAAAAAAGAAGGAAAGCAATGGAAAGCAGCAGATCCTGCAAAAAAAGTATCAGCAGATTAATATACAATCATATATATTTTTATTTTTTGTTGTTCGATTGCCTGTCGATAAGGAAATGGAAATAGAGCTGGCGGCGGGGTTGGGAGCGGGGGGTGGGGGTCGAGAAAGCGCGGCAATTCGACGGCAGTTTATAAGCATTTAAGCAGCTTAACTCGCCAGCTGACTTATCGTATTGTCATCAATTTGGTTAAGTAGATTTGCAGCGCTTGGCAGCACTGGCTGGGTGTGTACCCGAATGTTGTGACACTGACAGAAATTGTAGCAAAATGTGATAGAAGAAGAATATAAATAAAAATACAAAATAAATTAAAGATTTGTTGAGTGTCAATAATATTCCAACGTACAGTCTACAAGCGGGTAATCACCCTTTTTTTATCGAATTATTTAAGATTTAAGGCCCATAAGCAGCAAGCAAAATATACGAATGGAATAACAAAAATACATATTAAAAAAATAGTGCAATTTTTTTATATGGGAATAGTGGGATTTTTTTATATGATGTTGTGTCAATTCATTTTTATATATTGCACGCAGCAAATAGGCCTTTAATCCAAAAAAAATTGAAAAAAATTACCTGCCTGTGGAATTTTTTTTATATGAAGTTGTCATTCATTCGTCAATTTTGGGTGCTGCGTATGGACCTTTAGGTGTAACATCTGTGTAGAATCTTAAGAATATCGATTTTTTTTGTTTTGCTTAAATTAGACAATATTATTAGAAATGTTGTCCCAAAGTGATTTAAAAAAAATTCAGGCATCCCGAATAAAGTCCTTTTATCGTCTTATTGGATCGAAAGCATTCTTTTAGAACCATTTTTTTAAGAGCCACTTTTTACTAAACCCTTTTTTTAAAATTTTCGGATTTTAGGCTTTCGGGGATAATGAATCTGTTAGATTAAGATTAATTTCTTAGCTTAGTTGAATTAAAATGTATTTTTTTGAATAATAAAAATTAAGTTTGATTCTATTGGAGTGCAAAAATCTGTTTTTTTGCTTTAGAGAAATCAAGTCTAACTTTTTACATATCGGCATATAAAAAGAACAGAAAAACAATTTGGTTTGTTTTCTATAGATTTTTAGATTATGCATTCTGTGAAGAATACTTTTTTAGCTAAGTTGAAAAAAAATGTAATTTTTTGAGTATAAAGAAAAGTTTGAAATTTTTTAAAATATGATCAAAAAATTTGATTTTTTAAAAAACACAAAATTTTAATACTGACGTATTTTTATACGAAATTTAAATTATTTCATGCGGTTTATAGCAAATGGCTTTATTGTGAAGCTTTTAGTGAAATTTCATGTCTGAGTATTGGTATCAATATCCATTCCATTAAAAATCCCAATCCTGGTAAATAATCGATGTAAAATCAGTATTTTTTTCGGTATCTTTTTTGATTTTCATATTCTGTGTGGTTTTAAAAAAAAATATTTTGGATATCATTGGCAGATATACTCGTGTCCTGTGAAGGTGACTTAAAAAATGTATTAAAAAAAAATTTCGATATTATTCTAAACATGAATGTGAATGATTTCATATAAATTTTTTTTTTTTTATATTAAAAATTTTCGGATACATATCCATACTTAAAAGAAAGTTTTAATAAGATAGACAAATAAAATGAGATACATTTTTTTTTCAATGTATATAAATATATAATTTAAAAATTAAATTTTCTAAAAAGTTCCGAAAATCAAAAATCGGTGGCAATAGACAATGACTATTTATGCAAGGGAGCTCAACGATAGGGTAAAATATAAGGGGCTCACAAAAAAATTTAAAAAAATTTTGTATAATTAAACAGTAAAAATTGTAATGAGTCGGAAACACATATAAAGAAATATCATTATGTATACGAATCAAAATAATTGATATTTTTTTTTTTGATTAACGTCTTTAACAGGGAATCATGCATCATAATTTTCTATAACTCCCTATAATAGGTATGGCTTCAGAGTCTCAGGAAATCATATACACTGAATTATTCGGTAGATCTTTTTTATAATAGTCAAAATTTCAAAAGGGTTAATTTGTAATTTCTTTGTGATCATTTTTAGAAGTTAAATCAGTACCATCATCATATTCTTTTATCCTCCACTTTAGCAATTTCTCTCATAACCTTTCGGCAGAATTGTGCTGTACCTATTCCACCTAAAAAGCATTAAAATGTAGAGTTCAAAGTTATTAGCCTTAGGGCGTCCTCGGTTTATTTTTTTACGGTGTACCTATCAACGTTTCATTGCTGTCCTTGCAGGACGAACAAATTTTTGGCATTTTTATTACTCCACAAACATTGCAGGGCTCGACTGCTTTCGATGTTCTTAAGTGGAGGGGTGTCCTTTGCTGGATGTTGTTGTTGTTGCTGTTGTTGTTGCGCGTAGCTCCTCATTGAGCTTGTCGTTGATTGAAAATTTGCACACTCCATTGAACTCATAGAACGACATATAATTATTGCATTGATTGAAAATTTCAAGCCAGGAAGGAAGAAATCCTGGTAGCAATTTTGTAGAGGACATAGCATAGCAGTAGCCGAAGCCGCCTCCTAGTGTTGTATGTAAGTATTTTTGTAATGACAGTCCAAACTCAGTTGAACCCACTTTCGGCAAGTTGACTTCCTGGTCTCAAAAAAATAGAACAGAAATTGTTAATGTTGACAGAAATTTTGGCACTGCTGTTCGCTCGCTCTCTCTCTCTCTGCAGGATTACATAATCAATCAAGTTTTTATCAGGATAATTGCTACTTGCTCCGCACCGCACCTTGCATAAATTGATTTGCTGGGGGGGTTGGGAGTGGGGTGGGGAGGTGTCCCGGTAGCTAACGCCTCTAAGGAATTTGCAAGTCAATATCATTTTCAATGCTTATTATTTGCGCACAATTTCATTTATTTGTCAGGCTATTTGCTGAGTGTGTGTGAGTGCGAGTGTCATTGTGTGCGTGTATCTCAGGTTGTTTAAGTATCTGTGTGTTTGTGTGTGTTTGAGTGTATTTAGCACGCGGATATAACGCTTTTCATGGCACTTTAAATGCTCGCAATTATTCATGCAGCAAAGTAAACAAACGCATTTGGCATTGAATACAAAAGCCAAGTTAAATGTAGCTGAAGGTCATGCATGGAAAGGATTAGATATACACTGGTGTTATGCACTAAGAGGTGTGTGGATACATTTAAGCTCAGTGTACTTTTGTTATTTGCAGCAACGAGCTGTAGCTGTGTTAAGCAAGTAGGTGCATTGATAGAGTGTGGATAATTGCGCATACGCCAAGTTGACCGAGTATAATTATGTTCGCCTTTTTTGCACTTAAGGTTGGTTTGGTATATTTTAGCGAAGATAAAGCTACAAAATGGATGCACTTAGTGTACTGTATAAGTAACTATTTGTAGCTCTTAACCAATATAAAGGTCTATAATAGGTATTTTATTCGAGAATTTCTAAAATTTTTTTAATTCTTTTTTTGGGACAATTTTTTTTGACACAATCGATTAGATTTAAACAAAAATATATATAAAAACTAGCCGGCCTTCGGCACGCTCGCTTCGCTCGCTCGTCTAGATCTTTATTTTCTTCCAATGATTTATTTTTGTGGCGAATTCACGAAATTGCATAATGTGCAAATATTGATCTGATCATATTAGGTTGTCAAAAAAGTATTGCGGTATTTTTATTGAATTTTCAATTGTTCATAAAATTGGTTATAATAATGCGATTTAAGTCAAATATGCGCCGTATTGTTCGATGACGAGTTCCCAACGAGATGCCAACTTCATAATGCCCCTCTTATAGAAGCTCGCTTCCCTATTGTCAAAAAACTCGGAGAGCCAATTTTCACAGGACTCTCTTGTGGACAACTTCCGATTACCAAGCGCGTTCGTCATGGACAGAAATAGGTGGTAATCACTTGGTGCGAGATCCGGACTATACGGTGGATGCAAAAGAACCTCCCATCCGAGCTCCCGGAGCTTCTGGCGCGTCACCAAAGATGTGTGTGGCCTGGCGTTGTCCTGATGGAAGAAAATTCGGCCTCTGTTGATCAAAGATGGCCTCTTCTGCATGAGTGCTGCATTCAAGCGATCCAGTTGTTGCTCCCCTATGAGCGTTTGGCCATAGGGGAGCAGCTCATAGTGGATGATTCCCTGCCAATCCCACCAAACACACAGAAGAACCTTCCTGGCCGTCAATCCAGGCTTGGCCACCGTCTGGGCAGCTTCCCCGCTTTTCGACCACGACCGTTTACGCTTCACGTTAACGTAAGTGACCCACTTTTCATCGCCAGTCACCATCCGCTTCAAAAACGGGTCGATTTTGTTGCGATTCAGAAGCGATTCGCATGCATCCATACGGTCAAAAATGTTTTTTTGCGTCTAGTCGTGTGGCACCCATACATCGAGCTTCTTTTTCAATCCAAGCTTCTTCAAATGGTTTATAACGGTTTGATGACTCATGCCCAGCTCTTGGCCGATGCTACGGCTGCTACTATGCCGGTCTCTTTCGATCAATTCAGCGATTTTATCGCAATTTTCGACAACAGGCCTTCCGGACCGTGGCGCATCTTCGATCACCTCTGCACCAGAACGAAAACGTTGAAACCATCGTTGTGCGGTGGAAATGGAAACTGTATCGGGTCCATAAACTGCACAAATTTTATTGGCAGCATGAGATGCATTTTTGCCTTTATCGTAGTAGTACTGTAAAATATGCCGTATTTTCTCTTTATTTTGCTCCATGTTTGCGACGCTATTACTCACGAACGACTAAACGCAAACAACAATTAATGAAACACGTGTTAGCACGTGAAAAGAGCTTTCCAAAAAGCTCTAGCGTGAACCGATGCGACGAATACAACTAGAACTACGCGCTTGCAAAGACAAGCTTGCGGAAATACCGCAAGACTTTTTGACAACCTAATATGTATTTTATACAGAAATCAAAACATGAATTGTAAGCAAAAATCGCAGAATTCCTTTCTTCTTAAGAAAACTTTCTTGGAAAGGAATAACTAAATCAATATTAATTTCTAAAATTGATGAAATTGTAAATTATCCTACCGAGTTTTTAAATTCACTTGATTTGCCAGGAATGTTAGGAGTGGCAACCCTTATCTCTTAGGGGTATGAAAAATAGATGTTGGCCGATTCTCAGACCTGCCCAATAAACACATAAAATTTCATGAGGATCGGTCTAGCCGCTTCGGAGGAGTATGTTCACACAAAAACCAATATTCACAAAAATGCGTATATCTCACGAACCAATTCACACAAACACATCCCAATAGGCTTAAAACCTCCGCATTGACCTCTAACACACGCAAAAATCAGATTTGAAATTCATCGACTCGTTCAAGAGAACACCGATAGCACGTAAAACATAAGTTTCTTCTTATATAAAAAATTCTAGTTTCACAATGTTAGTTACCATACTCCTCCGAAACGGCTGGACCGATACTCATGAAATTTTGTGTGCCTCAATAAAATAAAATTTATAACGTTTAAAATTTTTGTGATTCCTTTCGACAAAAACAATTAACTAAAAAATATTAGTTGATCTGACAATGTACACAATGCCAACCTAAATTAAAAAAAAATTGTATTGGAAAATCAAATTGTCCTTTTTAGTATTTGCGTCGCAATTTTGTTTTTTTTTTGTATTTTCTCAACCCTAAACAATCCTTGGACTTCCACGAACATTTCAAGACCAAAATTAGCCAAATCGGTTTAGCCGTTCGTGAGTAAATAAGCTTAGAAGGAACATAACATTGTCACACGAGAATTTTATATATAAGATATATGTCCGTCCGTTTTAATTTTTTAACTTAATTTGAATTTTGCACACTGTGCCTTTGGGAACTGCAGTTTTTGGTTCGGTTTATTGTTCTGGGAAGAATTAGTCACATAGAAGTTGACTTCGTTTCTTGTTTTGTCACATTTTGAAGCCATATTTAAAGAAACGTTTGCATATAATGGTTTTATTATGGTCTTAGAAATGGGTCTTGTCTATCATAAAAAAAAAAGCCATTGGCAATTTATTTTAATATTTAAAATTGAAGTGTTTTTCTTTTTGGTTTAGAAATGGGTTTTGAGTTTCTTTAATTTCGTTTTATTTTTCCGCATTCTGTACTAATTGCTTTACACATTCAAACTTAACAAGTCAGGAACAAAAATTACATGTAATTCTTATTTATAAAAAATGATTTTATAAGCTTTATCCTATTGCCAAAACTGTTTTCATTGGCACAGGAATAACCTTTAAATAACATGCATTTAATGTTGAACTATTTATTAAATATATTTCCTTCTAAGTAATATAATATAATAATATAACCATCAAAATCCCCTCTAGAGAATCATGCCTGGAAACTCTTTTATGTAAAAGTGACTGTAACTTCTTCACGGACGGCTCATCCACCATGTTTGGGGGGTGAGTTTACTGTAAGGCAATTTTTCCAACTTCCGGACCATTGCAATATTTTTCAAGTGTTTATCACTCTTCTGATTAACAAGGCTTTAATCTGCTTGCGCACCATCGGCCTGGAAACCGGTGTGGTGAACATATTTTCGGAAAGCCAGGCAGCCATAAAGTCACTTCGAGCACTATCCTCCAAATCGATGACAGTTAAGAACTACTGCAAATCTATTTAAGAGATGGCCAGTAGTTTGTCACTAGCCTCATTTGGGTGCCAGGACACCAAAATATAATAAGCAACGAAATAGTAGATGAACTGGCCAGACAGGGTACGATGTCTACCCTCCTACCGAATATGGAGGATATTCGTATACCTATGTCCACTTTTAAGCTAAAAACTAGGGAAAAATTTAGCTCTCAAGCACAAAGGCTGTGATATAACACATTCCACTGCACAATCAGTCGCCAGATATGACCTAAAATCGACCCAAAAAGATACATAAGGCTCTGAGGACTCAAACGGTCGCATTGTTTGGCAGTTGTCAGAGCGATCACTGGGCGCTAGCTTGTCGGAACACGTGCGATCAGAATGTATATTCTGAGCCATGACTTTTCCAGAAACTGCAAAGACGAAGAAGACGTTGAATCAGTAAAACACTTCTTCTCTTCCTGTGACGCTCTTAGTAGACGTAGGAACGAGCAGCTGGGAAATTACTTCCTTCATAACCTAGCTGGACTAGCTTCAATATGTCCAAAGAGGATTGCTAGTTACATCGTGGTAACGGGATGGGAATCCTTCAAGCGGGACTATGTGAGGAGAAGTTCTATAGAGACATCTGCGGTATCACAACGGCCGGGCTTAGGCCTAAGTGTGCTTGCTTTTCAAGCCAGCAGCCGCCATTATCTAACCTAACCTAATCTATCGTTAGTTGAGTGATAAAAAATGTTTTTAAAAAAATCTGAAAATAAAAAACATTGCTATTTTATGGCAACTTACCAGCTTCTCCCCTACGTATTTATCTACCTTTTAAATAAGTATATATTTATTGCTTTAAAACTTATTGATAACTTAATCGACTCGGATATTGACCAAAAAATCGATTTTTTGTTTGTAAAAAATTAAAGTGCATATTGGTAAATTATATTTGTGTAAAAGGATTTTTTGATAGGACGAATATTTTACTAGTGGCAGCGTCTCGAATAGGCGCGTTTTTTTCGAAACCATTTTTTCCAATCTATCTACAACAGGCACGCTTGATTTATCGATCCGATTTTGAAAATTTTGAATGTGTATAGTTTTTATAGGGCATGAACTAACTATATGTATAAAAGGCTATTTACGAGGGTGGATTGATACATTTCATGATAACATTTCTACCGCCAATTTGACGTTGTATAAGCGTAATCCAAGCGAATTTTTGCGTCGATTCATAACCGTTGACGAAACTTGGGTCCACCACTACACTCCTGAAACCAAAGAACAGTCTAAACAGTGGATTGGACCAGGGGAACCAACTCCAAAGAAGGCAAAAACAATTTTTTCAGCGAACAAGGTTATGGCTACTGTTTTTTGGGATGCAAGAGGTATTATATACATTGATACCTTGAAAAGGGTAAAACTATCACTGGTCAATACTACGCAGACTTATTGCAACGTTTGAGCCACGAGGTGAAAATTAACCGACCTCATCTGGCGAAGAAAAGAATCTTGTTTCATCACGATAACGCACCAGCGCACAAGTCAATCGTTGCGATGGCTAAAATCAACGATCTGAAGTTTGAATTGATGCCGCACCCTCCCTACTCTCCAGACCTAGCCCCGAGTGACTATTATCTGTTTCCTAATCTTAAAAAATGGCTTGGCGGTAAGAGATTTGCGGACAATGAAGAAGTAATCGAAGCTGTAAAAGGGTATTTTGAGGAGCTTGACGAATCAGTCTATAGAGATGGCATTACTAGTCTAGAACACCGCTATGAGAAATGTATCAGCCTTGGAGGAGATTATGTTGAGAAATAAAAAAAAATTCTTAAAAACGTTGTTTTTCTTGGTCAGGCCGGAAACTTATCAATCCACCCTCGTATATATATATTTTTTTTACGTGGTTGAAATAAAAAAAAGTTGCAAAAAATTGAACTTCATAATTCCAATGTTCATTATTCAACGAATTTTGCGTAAATATTTACCATTCTAGTTCCAGCCGTAGAAAATTTCATTATCTTCAAGTAATAGTAAAAATTGTTGATTTCAGTCCACTACAAGAGGCGGCAGAGTTGCAGTTTGGGGCGAAAATCGCCATTTTGTAGCCGCCATGTTGAATTTCAATAATTTGTTTAGTTTTTCAATTCTTTAATAATAAACGAAAATAATCATAAAAATCTAAATCGCACAAAAAAAAAAAAAAATTCAAACTTTGCCTTATTTTTGCCCCAATCCCCTAAATTAATAATCGTAAGTTGACTAAACATGTTTTGTTCCGATTTTCTAAATTCTTAAGTTAATTTAGTATAAATTATTATTTATTAAAAATTAAAATATTTTAAGACTCACTAAAATCAAACACAATTATTCAAGAAAGTTCTTATGTCATTTCTTCACATATTCCGCAACATTTTAAAGCACCCCCAATAAGTAGGCTACACAATTCTAAAGCCACTTAAAGTCTATATTACGCATACGCATCGTTAGGCATCTAATTTCAAAGTTTAAATTGAAATTGTCCTAATATACATAGCACATAAGAGCAGCTATTTTGCTGCACTCTGCTCATTAGACCATATTCATATTACTCATACGCACTGTTGCACAAACAACTTCAACTTGCCTATTTTGTAGCTTCCAAGTGCAATATTATCTACATATATATTATACAATGCATTGTATAACTCAAATTATAATTATAACTTGGTGGTATCTGTCTTGTAGGAGTATGCCATAACGAAGTTCTTATTACTCATACGCCTGATTGGCCATTCATATTTGTACAAATTATGCTAATTAAAAAGTTGGCACACTGCAAAAGTGTTAAACTTACAAACTTGAATGTACATTTGAATGCCGCAAGTCTGGGTCCTCAATTGCTATAGCAATCGTCCTTTCGTACCCACTCTGGCTCGCTTAGTTAGTCTCACCTGTCTGACCACAACTTGAGCTCATTTCCCGAGGAGGTACTGCCAAGTCAAGCGTTTGTCTAGGGTTTCGAATGCACCGACACCTTTAGATCATTTGCTACAGCAGCAAGCAGCAACCACAGCAGACCACAGCATTTGTTGCACCTTCCACGCCCCTAGGCAAACCAAACTAAACCAAGCCCTTCACTGCTTTTGACTGCATTCATGCCACTCAAGAATGTAAACAAGTCAACGCCAAGCCGGAAACTTGAAGCTTTCACACAGTCTGCTTCAAATTATATGAGGGAATAAGAAAAAAGCTAAAACCAACGAAAAAATAGCAATACCTGGAGCACGTGAGTCGTGAGTGTCGTTGCTTGGCCAGCATAAAATGGCAGCGCAATCTTGCCTGACGGTTTTTTACTAACGCTTTTTACCAACGCTTTGGCTCTGGCTTTGTTTGAGCAACTAAACTAAACTCATAACGGATATGATGATGATGCTGATGATTTCCGCAAACAAATATTTCGTTTGTTGTGCTAACAAGCTGGCTCTGGCTGCCTGTTCTGCTGCATATTAGCCAACATTTGAGGTCGTTGGGTGCGTCCGTGCTTGTTGGCGCCGGCAGGTGTAAAATGGGGCCCCCACCTTTCCCCAAACACATTTACACATATGAGCACCCTATATACATATGTATATTGCTACTGTGTAATAGCTTTGTGTTTGTCGAAAAAAAAGAAAAAACAAAAGGGTGTACGAAAAGTCACGCATAACCGACTTTGAGATACTCTTTTGAGGCTTAGCTGTGGAAGAATCTACGCGTACTAAACGACGATTGAACCATGAATAAGTTGATTTGGAAGACTTAAAAAGCTATAGACATAAAGTAATTTTAACAACGTCAAGGTAGCCCCAAAAAGTATGCTATGATTTTTTTTTCCCCCAAAATCTGTATAAACTTACCTGCTGAATTTTTTAGAACCTCAAAACTTTTTTTTTTACGTAGAATTAAAATATAAAATATTTTCCAGATTCTTTGAGTGACCAAATAATATACATCGTTATTTAATTTTTATTTTTTTAATTTGTTGGCAATATATTCAGTATAAAATTAAGTAAACGTATTTTGAGGAATTGGATTCAGCGACCCTGATAATCGTTAAAGAAAGCTATATATACATTTAAAAAAAATAAATAAATTAAGTTTTATATTAAAACCCACGACTATTTAAAAATTCTCTTCTTTTAAGTTGCTAAATAAAAAAAGTGGATTTTATTTATATTTCTTAAATCATCCTCAACTAACAATCTCCTTGACTAAAAACATAAATTTTAGTTTTTAAATCTGCGAAAATTCCAATTATATCTTGAAGTAGTTGCTCTTGGATGCGTAGTACTTACTATATTTAGTATGCGTAAACATTTCATAAATTGCATTAAGTGTTAAAACGAGCTTTATCGCTTTAGTTGAAGTTTTGGCCAAGTTGTAAAATTTTCTTAAGAAGCTTAATTAGTTGCAGAACTTTTCGGGAGGCAGCTGTTGAAACACGATAGTATAATTTTTTAATATATGAATATGTATATTATTTGTCTGGCTCTGAACTATGCACATGTGTTGAGAAAATTACCTCCTGGGGACTTTAAGATGTATATAATATTAATAGCTTACAGTCGGACAGGTACAATACGAAATTAAAAACTGACCAAATTTAATTTAACTTTATTTTCTGTTATTTTGGGTCTCTTATAGATCTTACGGTTCCTGAGATCGTAACATTCCTGTAGACATAAAACAATTTGGTATAATTAAATATTGTACAGCGAGGTAGGAATATAAAACTATTCACATAAGTGACATCTGTTTATCGCCTTAATAGAGAATACCGGATCTTGTGGCACGAATTTAAGATAATGAAAATATTATAGTTAATTTTTAAGCAACATATTTAAAGAAAAAACGTTTTTGAGTCTAGAATTAAAAAAAAATTTTGAACAAAATAAAAATTTCTCTTAAAATATTATAAAAATTAAAAATTTTAGCTTCAATATTTTAAACTTTTTTGTTGAATGGACCAAACTCTTTAATTAAAAAAATCATATATAGTGTAGGTGTATTTTTACTCTATATTAAGACATTTTGGTTTTAAAATTAGAAAAATAGCACTTTAAAAAAATTTAAAACTATAAAATTTTTGTTTTATAAATAAAATTATTTTGATTTCTTTTCTTTTTAAATTTTCAACTTAAAAAAAATGTTTTTTTAAATTTTTTTACTTTTTAAGATATGGTTTATCAAAAAATAGTCTAAAAATGAAAAACCCGATATTCAGTTATCGCTCGATAAATAATCGGAGCTCTACCAACTGTGTAAAAATCATCAAAATCAGAGAAGGTCGCCAAAAAAGTGGCCCGCTTCACTTATTTTCGCCGATATAAATTGTTACTCTATTTATATAAATTTGGATTTTAAAATTTAAAAATGAGAACATAAAAAAAAATTTTTTTATTTCTCATCATAAAAAAATATTTTAAGTTTGTTTTTCTAATTTTAAAATATATTTTTTTTTAGTTTTGAAAAATATTTAAAATTTTTCTTAATAATAAAAATTTACAGTTTTTTTTATGCAATATTTTTAACTTATAACTCTGAAAATGGACAACAAAATTTTCTTTATAGTTTTTTTTTATTCTATTTAAATGTTACACATTTGGGTTCTACCTTTAAAAATTAGAACATTTAAAAAAAATAATTGAAAAAACAATCAAAACACTTTTTTTTTTAGCTGTTTATTTTTATTTTTAGTTTTTTTTTTTATTTAAATTTAGACTTGAACAAATTTTTTTCCCAATTTTTAAATGATTTTTAAATGTTGGAAAAATTGAACTGTGTTCTTGATAGTAAAAAAGTTTTTGTTTCAATATTTGTAATTAATTTTTAATTGGACAACAAACTTCAATTAAGGAATGCATATATAGGTTTATTATTACTCAATTTACATATACATATTTAGGTTTATAAATTTAAAAATAAGAATATTTGAAAAACATTGAAAGGAACAATCAAAGACATTTTTTTAATATAACAAAAGTTAGTAGCTGTTTATTTATATTTTTTTTTTTAATTTAAATTTTAAACCTTAACAATTTTTATTTTCTAATTTTTCAATAATTTTGAAAAAATTAATTTTTTTTTGTGAATAATAAAAATTAAAAGTTTTTTGTTTTAATACTTTAAACTTATTCTTCAAATTAAAAACAAATTTTAATTAAAGAATTCATATATAGGTTTATTTTTTGGCCTTTATATATAAATTTGAGTTAAAAAAAATAAAAGAAAGGAGCATTTTTAAAAATTGAATAGAACAATTGAAATGTTTTTAAAGCAAAAAAAAATAGTTTGTTGCTTATTTTCAGTTATATTTTACTTAAATTTTCAACCTAAACAAATTTTGTTCTAAATCTTAAATTTATGTTTACATAATTTCATTTTTTTTTTAAATTTTTATAACAGAAATGTTTTATATTTGCTTTGTTCTAAAATAAATTTTAAATTATTTAAAAAAAAGCAACGAATTTTTAAAATAAAACATTTCGCTTAATTCCAAACAATTTTTTTTTTAAAACAAATTTATTATTGATTTTATTTATTATTTGTTTACGGGATATAGCCGTCACGTTACACGATGCAATTAATTGTACAACCTGAACAATAAAATTCAAAGATGAGACTTATTTTTTATGTTAGAGTAATGTTTCACCACTCCAAACCCTATTTTTATTTTATACTCCTTTGACTAGTTTTTTTTCTGAAGCTATTTTCGTAAAAAGGGACATTTCTCAAAATATGATTGTATACGTACATCAGGTCTAATTACTGTACCAATTGGAATTTTTTCGTTATTTTGAATTATCTCGAAAGTATGTATAATAGACTACTGTATGGGTTGGATAATCTTCAGACATCGAAAAGTCAATAAATCATTGGATTTACCCAAAAAATTTGACTTATATATATTAACTAAATAAAACTGATCAAAATTGGTTTATAATGTGATCAGCTTCTGTTATGTTATTCACCTATATACAAAAATATGTAATCCTTTATGCTTTTTCTTACTGTTACATACGCGCTTACAAACTTAATATACTCTTTCACCAACAGAGCAAAGGATATCTAAAATAGTAGCAAAAATCCTGCCATGTGTTTGCTTATATGTATGAGCCATTCATTTCAACTCTTATGGTTTGGAGTGTATGAGAGTAGGTAACATATGAGGGGGTTCAGGGGATGGGGTTCCTCTGTGGCTATTGTTCTGCTTCCGGTCTTGTTTTTGGCGGCTTGGAAAACGAGCTCACTGGGTTAAATGGAAACATCTCGTTGCCGTTTTAGTTATGCAAATAGGTTAGGCTTGTCCGCAACAAATGTCGTCAAAATGTAAACAAAAATTAAGCACACAAAAATGTATGAAATATATAAAACTACAACAAAAGCAAAAGAAACATGCAGCCAGCCACTGCTTTTGCCATTGTCCTGGCAACTGCGTCCTGACTGGGTCCTAACTGTGGCTGACACTTGCAACCCAAAAGGTTTTTTTTTTTTAGAATCTCTTTTTTTTTAAGTTGTGCCTCTTTAGAAGCGCTTCATTTGCAGGCAGCGCAGTGTAACTAACACATAAACAGTCAGTGAGTGTATCTTTTAGTTTCAGTTTCGTTTGTCAACTGTTTTGTTTTGTTTTAGTTGTTGTTTTGCATAGACAAGTGTTGCTCGGGGTAACCATAATTATTATAAAGATATCCTTTTTTTTTTCTTTTGTGTGGTTGCTGCAAATGCAAATGATGGTATTTAAATGTGTTAAAAAAATTTGTACTTTGATCAAAAGGTTGATGTGGGATGTGAGTCAGCTTAAAAAGGTTCAGGAGGGAAATTTACTATGTTTCAAGAAAAGGAAATTATTGAGGTACTGAGAAAAGGAATAAAAAAAAAAATTTTTATTTAATTTTAAGTTATACAATTTATAAATCACTAACAAAGTACAGTCAACATTTCAAAAAAGAGTCAGAGAGTAAAAAAAAACCATCATCATAGTGAGAGGTCAATAAAAGAAATAGTGTTAAAGATATATCATATTGTAATAGAAGCAGCTAGTATGAGTGAGAAGCAAAATTGCTCTCTTTACACTACTCAACCTGCTACTCTCATTGAATTTTCACTGTTCTCATAGTTTTATTTGCTGTGCATACTTTAGGCAGATAATAACCTATTGTGTGTCAAAATATTATATCTTCTTTCTCTCTTTGATTTGTATAAAAATACTGTGCAGTACAGCGTACAGTCCACATAGTAACGTATAGTACAGAAAAGCTATAAAATGAATTCAGAATTCCGTATTCTTTCGAAGAATTCTTGGAAGGCATACTATTCCTTTTTGCATAAAAAACAGAAAATGTACTCGCCGAGACCTTTAAAATGATCTATATTTAGCCCAAGTTAGGCAAAAAAAAAATCACCCCATAAAAATTTTGTTTAATAATTCCCTGGCAGAAAGAAAATATCCCATACAATATATATTATTTTATAATTTACTATCTGATAATTGTGTCAGTCGCCCCAAGGTGGCTCTTTATTTACAAAAAAAGAAATAAGAAAATTTTTATTTTTTTAATAATTCCCTGAAATTTTTACAATAATAGAAAATAACCCATACAAAATATTTTGTTTAAAAATTCCCCGACTGACTATTTCTTTTACCTTTAAAATTATTTGTATTTGACCTAAATTAATAATAAAAAGAAAATATCACATACAAAATATACTTTTTTTTTTAATAATTCCCTGACTGACAATTTTTTAGGTGGCGCATGGGGATCTCTGTAAAAACTGTTTGAAGAAAACAGGGACCTAAGGTTAATAGCCAAATTGGAATGGCGGTGTCTTGAATTAATAGAGATATTCTTGGGCTATGCTGGCAATGCCAATGCTAGGCCAGTACGAGTGCGTCTGCGCAGAATCGAACCCCCGATCTTCGGGTTACAAAGCGATTACGCTACCATTTTTCTTCTCTTTTTTCTTTCTATTTTTCTTTCTATTTTTCCTTCAGAATCACAGACGGTAAGATACACTGTGCCTTTTTCAGAAACGAAATAGATAGGTAGACGCAAGTGGGGTGAATTCGGACGTGGGATGAATTCGGAAGTAAAGTGAATCCGGAAACGCATCAAAACGGATTGTTGAGCTGACATTAGAGTATGAAATCAAGTGTAAAATAAGCGTCATGATCGATGCTTGTTTTTAATAATATAGCCTGTTTTTTTTAGAGACTCACAACTTTGAGTTGGCAACACTACTTTATCTGACACCCCATAGTTATCAGTTACTGATAATTGATTTTTGTTGAAAAAAAAAACATTTTACTTCGACTCGAGTCACGTGTTACATGCTCAGTATAGATTTTCTGGAAAAAATTGCTACCTTGAAAGTTTTATTTTAAGTTTTTGGGACTCTAAGATATCAACATTTTCTCGAGTAAAATGAAATATAGGTATATCCATAATATTGTTTTGATTTTACTACTTCAAAAATGCTCAAGGATTCGTTTCGATTTTTCTAAGCCACTAGAATGACGCTACTCCGTTTCGAAAATTGGCTCCATTGTATTAAAATTTTAGATCGATACGAAGATTTTTTGTCAGGCAGATTTTTTTTTGGGGTAAATCAGAAAATGTCGAAATGAGCTAAATTATTATTTGGAATATAATTTCATCACAAATATTAGCTTTTCTTGTGTCAAAATGCCGAGAGCATCCCGATGATTTGTTGGAAATGCTGAAGGCAGTGAATATCGACTATTTTGCTTTTTCAGACTGTTTCCCTCTATTTTTTTAATTATAAATTTGTGGTATTCATTTTTATTTATACTTACCTAAATGCAGAGGGATTACAAAGAGCGAAACAAATTCCCGTAACCCGGTTCCAAGTTCTGATGGTATGTTTTACGAAACGGTTTCCCACTTTAGAAAAAAAAAATGTTTCAATCGATTTTACTTACTTTTTTTTCATTCATTCATTCATTTTAATTTCAACCTTTTTTATTTGACAAAAATAAAGAAATAAAATGTTTACAATAACATTTTTGGACACTCCAGATTTACGTCAAAAATCCCGAATATCATTAATTTTGACTTTTTTGCTCTGAGATCAATGTACCTAACAAAATATTTTCGATCTAAGATTTTGGGTCAATTGAGGTTGTTCAATTCCCTGAACAATACAACTTTAAATTTTAAGGAAAACTAAATTTTTTGTCACTTCAAAAGAATCTACGAAAAAAGTCTTTCAAATTCACTTGGTATTTATGGATTATATAAACTCTTATATTGAAACTACGATGCTTAAAATGATATATTTGTTCTATATTAAAGTAAAAAATTCCCATTCATCCGTGGAAAAAAGGGAAATTTTGTATTTTTCTTATAAAAACAAAATTTTGTATTTTTCTTATAAAAACAAAATTTTTCGCTTTATCGATTTTTTAAAGCAAAATTTGTAGTTTTTCTGAATGCATTTTTTAAATATATCTTTTGGAGACTGAATATAAGTAAATATATCAATATTATATAAGTACTATCGGTTGAGACTTTTAGTCTGCTATTAATTGCATTTCCGGCACGAATGTTTCTGTTCTTCAAATAATATTTTTGATGCACTGTAAATTTTAAAGCCCATACGCAGCATACAAAAATTTTCCAAGGAATGATAAACTTCATAAAAAATAAAAATAGTAGGACAAAGCTTTATAAAAATAGTGGGATATTTGATTAAATTAATTTTTTATGCAAAAATTTCACACGGAATGATAAAACTATATAAAAAAATAGCGGGACAAAACTTCATATAAAAAAATGGCGGACGTAAAGTCGGGCGCGGACGACTTTAGGATACCCTGTACCACTAGCTTGTAATAAAGTCCGATTTCTTCACAAAAAACCAAAAACAGAAGAATTTTTAAGCAAAAATTGTTTTTTTGACCGATCGTTCCTATGGGAGCTATATGATATAGTCAACCGATTTCAATAAAATTTGACACAGTGCTTAAATACCTTAAAAAGATATGAATGCCAAATTTATTTCAAATATCTTTACAAACAAACAAAACACATCGAATTTTGTATAAAAAACGTGTTTTTGGACCGATTGGTCCTATGGGAGCTATATGATCTAGTCAAACGATTTGGATTAAATTTGGTACAGTGCTTAGGAACTATAAAATACTCACGAATATCAAATTTGATCCCAATATCTTAACAAACAAACGAAACACAACAAATTTTGTTAAAAAATCGATTTTTTGGAAGATCGGACCTATGGGAGCTATATGATATAGTCAACCGATTTTGTTCAAATTTGGCACATTGCTTAAGTGGTCTAAAAAATTTCCAAACGCCAAATCTGGTTAGGATATCTTAATTAAAAAACGAAATATAGCCAATTTTTCTTTAAAAAAGTTATTTTGGCCGATCGGTCCTATGGGAGCTATATGATATAGTCAACCGATTTTGATCAAATTTGGTACAGTGATTGGGAACTATAAAAAACTTTCGATTGCCAAATTTCGTTACGATATCTTCATAAACAAACGAATTATTCATCTAAAACGCTTTTTTTTTTCGAGGTCGTCTCAAACACCCCCATGGGAGCTATATAATTTATCCCCGATATCAAAAAAATAAAATAAACTTGCCTCCTATGGAATAATATGGGATCTAATGTGAAAGTTTGGTAACTCTAGCTCTTACCATCTCTGAGATCTAGGCGTTCACACGGACGGACGGACGGACAGACGGACAGACGGACGGACAGACGGACAGACGGACAGACGGACAGACGGACATGGGTATATCGACTTCTCTATTCACCCTGATCATATTTTAGGTAACTTTGGGGTGTCTCCGACGTCTCCTTCTATATGTTACATACATTTTCGGCTTGCACAAACTTAATATACCCTTGGACCATACGGTACAGGGTATAAATAGTAGGATTTTTTAAAGTTTTGTCATTGCATGCGGCCTTATCTTGCGCAGACTATATGACATACCATTGATATAACTACTATCGATCGAGACGTTTAGTCTGGCATTAGCGCATACTGACATTTATTTTACTTCCGGCACGAATTTTTTTACTCTTTATGGCCCAATTTTTAAATAAATAGTGGGCACTTTTTTTCGGAGAAAATTGTGCATGCTGTTTATGAGCCTTTAACTATTATTTTTCGTGCAAGGCCCCAATTTGTTGTTTGACCAGTTTTTCCCGCCTCCACAACTCCAAATTCATTGTATATATTTGTATACGACTATTTACCACTTTTTATACCACCAAACTTGTGGTAATCTGAAAATCTTTTGCAGGTTCCACTGCAAAAAATAATACATTCTTTTTATTTCCTCAAATTGGCGAAATAAACAGAATTTTATGCTTGTCGTAGAGCGAGTTCCGCCAGTTGCATAACGCTAAACGCACAAATTCAAATTGATTTATAACATGAAATATATTTTATAATGTCACAGTGGAGTAGACATTTCCCATTTACCCCCCCCTCACATCTGCCTCTCTGCCTCTTGCATTTTGCCATTGCTCTCAACGGAGATTTCTCCTGACATTTGACTCCCAACGATTTCAAAAATATTTTTCTTTTTTCTCTCCATTTTTTTTTTTTTGCTGGCTGCACAAATATGCGCGAGACTATGCCAAAAGGGCGCGTCGGAGGGCGTGGCGTGTTGAGGGCGTTGGCGACGACTGTGCGGACTTTGCCGCCGCGCTGCAGTTTGTTGTACGTGCAACTTGTGGCAAGCAAATAGTCAATGTTGTCATTTGGAACATGCCAGCCCTAATCTGTGTGTGTGTGTGTCTGCTGCAGACTGCTGCAGACTGCTGCTGACGTTGACTGCGCAGTCGACTACTTCAGAAATGTAGCAAATATGGCGGCTAGCCCTACGCGACGCTGTCTTAACTTGGCTCTGTTGAGTTGGCCAAAAACTGATTTATGACACTCAAATGAACTTCGACGTTGACTGAATAAATTTCTCAGCGACTTTTGTGTGTTGAGTTTTCGATTTGTTTTGCATTTCCCTTTTTTTTTGTGTTTGTTTTTGCTTTGGCTTGGGTTATTACTCTGCCTTTTTGCACGATTTTGAGTTTATAGTTTTGATACTCTTACTGAGGTAGGGTTCGTGTGCTATAAGTATAAGTGCGTTAATAATCTGTCTTTAAGTAAAAAACTTTGTAGATTAATAAGTTTAATTGGAATGCTTTGAATTAAAATTAAGAAAATTATAAATAAATTTATTTTTGTTTATGTCTTTACAGCCACATTTAAATGGAAAAAAATTGTAAGTTTTTCTTTCTGGAAGAATTTCTTAAGGAATTTCTATAATTTTTTTGGAATTTTGTACTAAAGATAAACGCTTGACAAAAGAAAACTTTAGAAAAGAATGCTTGATAGAAGAAAGCTTTATATAAAAAAAGTTTTTTAAAAAATAGGACCAAATTAATCGAAATTGAAGTAACAATAAATTAAAATAAAATTTAAAGTAAAATAATAGAGTTTTACCCTAATAAGTTAAATGTTTACTACCTTGATAAACAATTTCTGAAATCGTTACCATGTGGCGCTCTCAGTGAACCGATTTTATGCCTCTTTATCTGTCATTGATATTTAATATGCTCAACTAACTTCTTTTTAATAATTAAAGATTCTGAAGTGTTTTACGAACCGTAGAATTATGATCCAACAATGTGAAGCTAATGCATTGCGCAGGTTGACGTCTCTTAGAAACAAAAAGCATGAAAGGCCTAATTTTTTTTAAGATAGCTATAAGAAATAGTGCTTCGATTTCGATAAAACTTCACACAAATGCACATATGGACTTTATATGATATGATTCTTGAAAACGGATCCAAATATTTTATTCGAATTTGTGCTATAAATTCACTAACATAAATATGGTTCATGTTCATTTGTGGTAGAAAAAAAATTTCCTTTACAATAAAAATAGAAATAGATCTAATAGAGTAGAAAAAATCTATTCGTTTAAGTTTTTTTAATTTTCAAAGCACGGCCTTTAATAATATGTACAAATTTTTGTTATGCTCTTAAAATCGAATTCGCATATTTTATTCGAATTTGTGCTATTCGTTCGTATAAGCGAACATGTTCTGCGTCAAAACAATGCAGTATGCAAAAACAAATCGAATAAAATGTAATTTGTTTTGGATTTATATAAACATATGTAAGAATTTTTGTTTTGCTCTTGAAAGCGATTCCGACATTTTTTTTTTCGAATTTGTCTATACGTTGCATTAGTAAAATTTCCTTTGTAAAAAATAGAAAGTTCGGATTTGAAAGCACGCAAAAACAAAATTCGTTTTGGTTTTTTTTTCGTAGCACACCCGAAAGAAAAATGTTTCTTTTGCTCTTGAAAACGAACATTTTATCCGAATTTGCTCTATAAATTCGCACATATAAACGTCGATCATATCTTGCATAAAAAATGGTTCATGTCTTACAAAAAAATGTCCCTGCAATAAAATGTTTATTCGCTCTGGTTTTGTTTTTACCGGAGCAAACTTATAAATATATGTACGATTTTTTTTTTTTTTAAATATTGTGATAAAGTTCATTTCGGCTGTATTTTGTTTAAGCCTAAACACTTGTGTGAAGTGTCATCAAAATTGAGCCACTATTCAATATAGCTGTCATACAAAAATTTAACCAGATTTCGGCGCATTTTTTTCGCGTCAAAATTCTTTGCATCCTGACGTAAAATATTAAAAATATGTAATTTAAGGCATATTACAAAAAATTACGAGTCTCCCTACAAAAGCTTGCACATTTATAAAATACTATTTAAGTCGACTAAGTAAAGAATGAGATTCTATGTTCTTATTTGGACTCAAGGAACTTTTATACTTGTCAACATATAAAAATCAAAAATTGTCCTTTTTCTTAATTTTCTTAAAATAACAAAAACCTGTTTTACATTTGGAATAACTCAAAACCAACTTAAATTTCGTTTTTACATAATAATCTCACCATTTTTTAAACGTGGAATTATAAAATGCTGTACACAGCAGCCAAAAACGCTTCCAAACAAAAACTGCAAATTATTTTGCTTCATCTACATATTCTCTCTATAAACGATATTAAGTCTTGTTTGGTATTTTTTATTCTCTTTGTGGTATATAAACTATTTTATTGAATAAAAAAACTAAGAAATATTTCGGTGACAATATTGACTTAAAGTTTTATAAATAGTTATTTTTTATTCGGTTTAAAACCGGATGTTTTATTGCCAGAGGAATTAAATGGAATTTGCAAAATTGATTTAAAAGCTTTAGAATTTTATATCGAAATAATTTGTTAATTTTTTATGATTCAACCATCAAGACTCAACTCAAACAATAAAAGCTCAACCCAAAGTGAATTAAATAAAAAATTCAAAAGCACCAATAACGTGTATTTACTATAAAATTTTAAGAATTTGGATTTGACAGGGTACAATAATCAATTTAATATTTTATTTCGATTTTTTCGCAATAAATTTTTTACAACGATTTTTCCTACCCGGCATATTATATTATGCTTCTAAAAGCAGTTAAGAGTGGTTTGGCGTTAGCTGTTCATATTTTTCCACAACTATTTGGGGCAACACTGTTTTTTTACGATCCTTGCTAAATTGGCCACATTTTTTCAATATGAATTTTTTTTTTATGCCTTCTTGTCTGCTTACAGGCGTACAGGCCTTAAAAAATAATGCATAAGCGCTCTTAAAAGTTTTAAGATTTTCTTTTACTTATAACACAATAGAAGGTTTCAATGGAAACTTGCTTTTTAATTGATTTCATTTCTCATATTAAATGCAAACCCACACGATTTTATTGAAATTGGAACATTTAATTCAAATTTTTAAAAAATCTTTTAATGAGCAATGCTGATATTTTTGTATTTAACTACACATTTAATCAATTTTTTTCATCATCTACTCAAAAAGTATGCCTTCCAATAAATATTATAAAAACTAACAATAATTTTTGCCATCTTTTGACAAAAAAAAATTTTTTTTCATACACCTTTTAATAAAAACATTAAAAAATTAACGTTTTATTTTTTAACATTGTTCCACCAAATCGATTTGATTTTAATTGACACCATATAAAGAACGTATAAAAACACATGTTTAAAAAAAAAAATGATGATTGACATATCTAAGGAACACACTTAAAAAAAAATAAGAAAATTTGATATTTTTTTTAAGAAAATGTGGTTAAAATAAATTTAGTATTTTTTTTTAACATCCCTAGTGCAAACTTAGATTAAAAAAAAATTGGCTCCAAAATATTCAGTAGTTTAGTCGCAAATATATACACGTGAAAATAGTTTTTTTTTTTTTTAAATAAGCCGCAACACGTTAAGTTTTAAAACTGGAATTTGGTCTAATATTTTTTTAGAATATGAAAAAAAAAATATTTTACTTTTGGAAAATTAAAAGTTATAATAGAATTTCAAATCGATATAATAAGAAAATTGTTTAAAACTTGCTTTTACCCAATGCTACCGTAAGTAAGAATAAAACAGGCCTAATAGTATCTAAATTAGTTAAAAATATAATTAAAAAATATATCTGAAAACATACGATTTTTTTTATTAAAAATTAATTTAAATGCAGTAAAATATTTTTATTTTAGCATTCGCCACTTTATTTAAAGAGTACTCAGACTTCGTTATATTTCATTTCCTCAGCCATTGCTCTTTGTCATTGCTTTTGGCGCGAAATATCAAAACGCATGCCAAAAAGTGCAAAAGAATATTGAAGAAATATTTTCAGCCATTTTTTTTTGTCGTTTTGTTTTCTGTTTTTGTCGTTTTGTTCTGCTTGTCGTTATCATATTTTTTATTTTTGGTTGTCTCTCTCTCTCTTGTCTCTCTTGTCTCCATTGTTATCGTTGGCTTTTTGTTATTTTTATTTTTATCTATTAGTTTGCTTTCACTTGCTGCTTTGGAAATTTATGCCTCTGCTGTCATCCTGCCACAAATTCGTCAGCTCCAAATCTGCAATTGGATTTGCTTTATTTTCATTTTGTTATGAATCAGTTTCTCTTTTTTTTTTTTTGAGTTCTTTATCATTTTTTATTCTTGCCTGCTCTATGATTGTCAATTCTGACATTGACAACGCGCGTTAAAGTTGCAGTTGCAATTTTTGGTCGACTGATTCCCGCTCATAGACACCTCCAAAAAAAAAAGGTTCTAGTTTTTTAAGGGTATTTTTTTAAAACTTTTTTTTTTATTACTATGTCGATGTCGACTTGCCATGGGAAACGGCTCGTCGCTGCTTCTGAAATAATTGATGCGCAAATGTTGAGAATTCAATTGGGTTTACCTTGAGCGTAGTTAGACGGGGTGGAGGTGATATATATGGACTGACTATATGGATGTGTATGAATTCCATGGTTCTCGGTTCGGTTCGTTACCATGTGTGGCTGATGATGATGACTTTGAATGCGAATGTCAATTGAGATTGAGGTAGTTAAGCCACGTTGTATCCTTCTCTATGTTAGCAATTAATTGGTACTAGTTAAAGTCAATGCTGTGGCAAGACTTTTATACGTCGAGTTTCGTATGTTTGGGTAAGGGTAAGGGTATAATATGATTTTGGCTAAAATTACAAACATTTTTGTGAATCAAAGTTAAATGGCTTAAGTGATGCTGATGGAAATGGTGAATCGATTAAAGCAAGTATTAAATTGTATTGAAAAAAGTTTTGGTAATAGTAGTAATATTGGTTTTCGTTCAGGGAAAAGTTCGGGCATTAATCAAAGAGTTAATTTAAATGACAGAAATTTCAAAAGATTTATTTTAATTCATATAATAATTTATTTATTTTTTGTGAGCTAGTTTTAAATACATTAAGCTTAAAGACACAAAAAAAACTTATTTCCCTTAAGCAGAACCGAATTTTTCGAAGAGTAGAAAATATCTAAATTGGAGTTGCCATAAATATTTAATATTATCTTTCTTTGATCAACAAATAGATAAAAAAAATTATTTTAGTATAAAATTTGTACCTTTTTAAATCTATTTTGCCGGTTCGCTTTAATTTCTCTTGCAATAGATCGTTCAGCTCCAAACCACATAAACAATTCGGTTCCCTTTTTGAGATACGAACTTTACTAGTAGAGTGCCACAGTTCCGCGTTTAATATCTAGTTGGGCCAGAATATCCCGCATATAATCCTTAGGCACTTGTTAATAATATAACTCTGCGGGGCCTGCCACGTCTCGCTGCCGAACAACAAGATGGTTTTTTGCGATCGCATAGAAGATTCTCAGCTTTGCTCTTTTGCTTATTTGCTGGTTTTTCCATATGCGGAACAAGCGTCCAAATGCTGATCACGCTTTGTTGAGACGAATCTCTATATCCTCATCCACCCCACTGCTGGTGGAAATTGTGGTACCAAGGTATGGGAAGCTATCGATAAAGTTGACAGTGTTCCCACAGATTGTTATGCTGCCTTGGCTGGCGTGGTTGAGGCGGAACGCTTTGGTTTTGGAGGCGCTTATTGAGAATCCAACTTTGCTGGCAAGGATCTCGAGATCATTTGCTTTGGCTTGGATATCACTAAGTTTATGAGAGATGAGACATATGTCGTCCGCGTAATCCACACCAACACCTATTATTCAGTTTCAAAATGAATCAGTTTCGGATTCGTTTTCGGGAGCAAGGCTGCTTTAATCGATTTAGTTTGGATTTCTTAGTTTTTATATGTGAGCATTGGATCAGAAGCTAACTAAATATAATTCGTAAATATCATTAGCTACTTTGTTCTCTTTTAAGTACTTCACTATGGTAGATTAATCTATTAAGCCGATTTGGAGTGATCACCAAAACTGATTTGATTATTCAATAATGTAGCAATCGAAAGTGAAATACTGATTACAAATTCTCGTTTTGCTTCATAATAGGCCTTCGTCTCGGCGATTACCTCTTCATCGGGGCTAAATTTCTTTCCAGCAAGCATTCTCTTAGGGTCTGAGATCAACAAAACGTCGCTGGGGGCCAGATCTGGAGAATTTGTTGGATACGGAAGTAGTTCGAAGCCAAATTCATGCTATGTCCACCACGTTCTTTCAATATCTACCTGCCAGCTATTTCTATCAATTTCACTACGGAATAATTTTGTGAAATTTTTTTATGCTTTCGTCCGTAACAGCCATTTTTGGCCGTCAGCCTCATTCATCTCCCTCGGTGCTCATATAGCCCGTACAGAAATCAGAAAATCACTTAAAAATTGGTTTTTCATCTGGCGTAGAATTTAGAGAGCACTAATGAAGCCACTTTTTTGTATTAGAAACGTTTTTGTTCATCAAGACGAGTGTTATTTCCACACGAAATTTCTTTTTATCTACTTATTCCAAAAACAACAAATTAAGAAAATTTCGATTGCTCAAAATTTTATATCTCAATCTTAATTATATCTGTATAGACGAATCTTTTGGAGATTAGTACTAACTAACGATTATAAGTAATAAATTATAGTGGCGCCTTCTGGTAGAAACAATACAATCCGACCTTTCATATCTGAACTTTGACAGAAGGCTCAGAAATATCGCTTGAGCTACAACGATCTATTTGTTGTCCATCGCATTAGGGTTATGTTTTGCAGATTATCTTCAATCCTTTAAGTAAAGCTGTTATTAGTAAGCTCTATTTATGAGCTACGTCCTTTCATTAGCATATTCATACCTCAAAAGACGTTCTATTGAGTGCCCCTAATTTACTGGATCACAGCAAATTACTGAATTTTCGTCAAAAGAAAAATTTTGTTTGTGTAAACTTCGTAATTTACCAATTTTATTAAAAACTTAATTTCTTAAACAATTCGTCGTTATTTTCGCTGTGCTGTTACAATAACTGTTAAAGCGAATACAAATTTCCCCTGCTCTGTGGCTTCTAGGAAATTTTTTAACTGTTATCTATAGTACCTTACCGTTAGACATTTCCCCTTCTCCGACAGTACCACCACTGCTGGCCAATATTTAAGTAACATAATTCCCTAATTTAACATTAACTAATGAGCTTAACAGTATATAAATTCGGGCTAACAGTTAGTGAAAGTAATTTGTTCGTGAGTAGTTGTTCACTTATTAATATTCCTCAAAACAATAAATTTTCTATTAGTTTGTAATGGATCTGATTAACTTAATACAAAGGCATTTTAACATGTAACATTTGACCGGAAACTGATAAATTGGGGACGAAAATGTTTGTAAAATTTTACCCTACTCAAATTTAAATTTTCTATTTGGAAATAGCAGAAAATATTAAATCATGGCATTGACCAGCTATTAATTTTATTAATGAGAGATTTAAGAAAACTATTTAAACCTAACTATGATACGCTTTGCCTAAAATTGGTAAAAATTATATTTATTAAAAAACTTTAATTTATTTATTTTTTGATTGGGGTAGAAATGTTTTTGTGAAATTAATGAGCAACTATTGGAATAGGAATAAGTAAGGATTGACGGCAATAAACGATAATTCTAAAAAGCAATAATAAATCCTTGACATATTCCTTTTATTTCGATATAAACTTTTCTTAAAAAGGCATTTGTTTAAAGAAATTTGAAAAAAAGCTTGTTGAATCAAAATACTAATGGGATTTCATTATTATTCATGCAGAAAAGATCTACAGAACTGTTTGCACTATTCTGAAAATAACCATCTTCCCAATGGTTTTCCCTTTCTAAAGACATCACAAAAAATAAAAACATTTTCAGAAAAAATTCAATCTTTAAATAGATTTTTATACTTAAATATCACTTTACAAAAGTGTAAATTTTTTAATAATTTGATAATAAAGGATAAATTTGTTCTTTAGTAAATAATTTAATCGCATCACAAAAAGGTTGAGGAATTCCTATTAATCCAACTTTATTAGGACCTTTACGAATTTGAATATAACCTAAAACCTTAAAAAAGCTACTCTAACCAATACACAAATAATTAATAATAAACTTCCAATTAATGATATTAATAATTCTATATAAAACAAGTACTATTTGTAATAATAAATTACATAAATAAATTCTAAATTTATTGCACTAATCTGCCAAAATAGTAAATTATTAATATTCTTATACAAAATAACAATTATTTTAATATTTAATCCTTTCGTACTAAAATATTATAAATTTTTAAAGATATAATAATAAATTTAAAAAAGTTGTTCACTTATTAATATTCCTTAAAGGTACATTTTGCTTTTGTGATGTCAAGGGAAACCTTCGCAAAGTGAAAAAATCATTTCTATTAAATTACGAGTATACTTGAAAGAAAAAATTAAATTTTAAAAAAGTTTATTTATACTTTCAATCTTTGGGCCTGAACAGTGAGCATTTAACGTATTAACAACCAATAAAAAAAATAATAGATAAAATATATAAAGCTTAGGCTTAGGGTAGAAATATGAATTATGCCTTAATTAAATAATATATGAAATATATAAAAATTAAATGAGCCATTTAATAGTTTGAAACTAAATTAAGGGGTTAACAGCAAATTTCTTTTGCTTAACAGAGGGTAAATTTTACAAAAACATTTTACGGCACTTTGGTACTTTACGTTTCTTTCTCCTTCAAAATATCCCTTAGGAAATTTGAAGCAATTTACAGCAGCGTAAATTAACAGTGAGCATTTAAGGCATTAACAACCCCTTCGGTAGTATGTATGCTGCCATCAATAGAAAGAAAAATTAGAAAAATTTAGCAAAGTTTATGGTTAGAGTAGCAATAAAAAAATGAAGACTTAATTAAAAATTATTTTATTAAAATAAAATCAAATGATACCTTTAAAGATGGGAAACTAAATAAAGGGGTTAACAGCAAATGCCTAACGGATGGTAAATTGTCAAACGCATTTTACGGCACTTTGTTGCTTAACGTTTCATTCCCCTTCAAAATATCCCATAGGAAATTTAAAGCAATTTGCTGCGGTGCAACTTAACAGTGAGAATTTCAGATATAGCAACTCCTTCGGTAAAAAAAATAATAAATAAAATATTTAAAAATTTAGCTTAGGGTAGAAATATGGCTTAGTTCTATAATATTTTAACAATATAAAATTAAAAATTAATTATTAAATAATATAATATAAATTAAATTAACAGTTTAAAACTAAATAAAGGAGCTTACAGCAAATTTATTTTGTTTAACAGAGTGTAAATTTTAGAAAAACATTTTACGGCACTTTGGTACTCACCGTTCTTTCCCCTTTAAAATATCCCCTAGGGAATTAAAAGCAATTTACAGAGGTGCGCAATTAAGGCATTTAACAGTCGCAACGTTAATTTTCCCAGCGGTGTTTTCAATACACTAACAAAGACTATAAACAGTAGCGCTGGCTTATGGTGAAATAATGTGTTATACATTTATATTATTATTATAAATTATTCCACCCCAGACTGTTGTTAAAGGTTTTTTTAGCCAGGTACTTTAAACGCTTTAAACAGTTGATCAAACCCTGTATCACATTCTTGTGGGGAATTTAAAAGCCGCACTTAGCATTTTTATGTTAAGTGCAGCGGTTAATGTTGACAGTCTGTTAGGGTTGTTCAGGACTATGCTTTCAAAATTCGTTTTTAAAACTTAAAGTCGTAACAGAAATCCTTAACAGAACTGCCTTAACATTTCGTACGTTAATGTGGTACTTTTTGGCATTTAACAGTCAAAGCCATAGAAAATCCCCTTTAAAAGCTTTTAAGCACGTTTTTTCGGAGTGCGGCGAATACGAAGTGTGGCATGCAACGCTGTTTGTGTTCGTTGCTGACTGTTGCTGCTGCTGCTGCTGTGGCTGCCACAAATGCTGTCTCAATGGGAGATGCTGCTGCTGCTGCTGTTTTTTGCCACTTCTGGTTATACTTCTGGATCTGTTCGGGTATTATTATGGTAGTTTCGTCGTCGTCGTGGATGTTGTCGTCGCCGTTTCAATTGGCGGTGGGAGCCTTTTTAGGCTAAAGTAGACCAGTACAATAACGGCATTCAGACGTTGCGGAAGTGTTGCACATGCCACAACGGTAAACACGAGAAAAAATAAACAAAAAAAGCAAATAAAACGAGAGAACGAGAAAATCGAGCAAAACGAGAAAAAGTGAGAAACGCGAGTTTAATGTAAATTAAATTGAGGCAGGCCAAATACAAATACCAATTTGCAACAGCTCAATATAAAAGCTGCAACAACTACAACAAAAAAGTGCCATACAAAGCAAAAATAATGAAAAAAAGCGAATAAAAGCCCAGAAAGTCAAGAAAATGAAACATTCTAAAGGGACGTTCGGAACAACGTCTAAAACGCGCGTTCGCAACAAAAACAACAATAGAAATTTAAATATTCATGAACTCTGTCGATGATTGCGTTTTACCGCATACCACAAGTACTTGCCACTCATCTTGTCATCGTCGTCAACATCATTATCTGAAGCAGCACAGTTTGGTGCGGCGACGAGGTGGGAAGTGGTCCGGACACGGTGGTGCCGGAATTGTCCCTAAAATTGTCAACGGCAACGTATTGTGTCAAATGTCACAAACAATACACTTGTCAATTGTCAAATTTTCAGCAGGATTTTGCATATTTAATGCTCCTAAACAAAACACGCGAGTGCAATTAGCGTATAACTTAAACATAATATTGTTAAAAAGCCCCCGAGAACAAGGCCCCGAGAACAACAGCAACAATAACAAGGTGAATTGAATTGAATTGTAGTGAAATGAAGGCGGCTAAAGTAGGCGGCGAACGCCTTCAATTAATTGACAGCTGACAGTGGTAGCTAATTAAGCATTATTTGAGCATGGGTAGCACTTTTTAACGGCAGTGGGGGAAATTTTTTTGTATTAACTGGCTGCACTGATGTGTAATTATGGGCAAGGTGTTGAATTTGAATATGCTAAAAAAAATTTCCCAATATATAATGTTTCGAATCGAATTCTATTGTTACAAAAGTTAAGATATCAAACAGCCGTAGATGGAATTTTTCAGATGGACAAAAGTTTTTAAGAAATTACTCCTCTATACAAATCTATCTAAAAATTGATTTTCGCCTTCTCATTGTGGGCTTAATTTCATCTGCCTGAGTATTTTATCATCTGGCATTTAGACTTCTAAAAAAATCCCCAAAGTGAGCTTGTTGCACATTTTGATTTTTAACGCATGTTAGATTTGAATTTTTTTATAATCGCATTAAAATTATTTAATCTTGCTGTGAAAATCGTTGTAAGGTGTAGTTTTTAACACAAAAAACAAAATCAACTTTTCAGCCAAGCGTCATCTGCATCAATATATTCGATATATTGCGCTTTTCAGCAAATATTATTCGTTTTTATGTGTTTGAGGATTTAGAACTGTGGCAGTGGGGCTTCTTTAAAATGTAAAAATGATGAATATAGTTTTTATTTTTTTCGATAGAATATTTTATGTGTGTGAAGCATTTTTGTGTCAGCAATCAATAGTTTAGATAAGCTATACTCTTTTCCAAACAGTCACTTTTGTGATGCAAATGGAGCTAAAATCCTTTTTCATCTATTACGCCAGTTTGAAAAATACGTTAGGTCAGTTATCCAATAATAATCATATTTTTTGAAAATGCATTTTTCCTCTCGTTGGATAAATTTTTTTTTTCATTTTTGAGGTATTGAAAAGTGAATTTTTTTTTGTTTAATGAAAATGGAGTTAACATTAATTGCATTTAATCTATTGGGAAAATTTGATTCAAATATGTTACATCAGATTTTCAAAAATAATCATATTTCTTGACAAAGCATATTTTCATCTCGTAGGAGATCCTTTGAAGATTTAAATCTGTTTCTTTTTAATTAACTTTTTGAGGTATCGAAAAATTAATTTTTTATATTTAAAAAGGATTAAATAACTCTTAATGATTTAGCATTTTTGTGCCATACATCAATAGTTTAGATAACATAAGGCACATTCTTCTTCAAAGCGACTTATTTTGTTGCGAAATGAGTTAAAATCGCATTTAATCTATTTCGCCAGTTTTTGGCATATACGTTAGGTCAGTTTTTCAACAATAATATAATTTTTTGATAATGTATATTTTCCTCTCGTTGGAACCATTGTGGATTTAAATCTGCATTTTGTTTAAATATTTTTTTTTGATTAAAGATCTCTCTATGGGCTAGCATTTTTGTGTCAGAAACCAATAGTTTATTTTATTATTTATGCTTAAAAATTCATTTTTGTGTCCGAACTCAATAGTTTAGATAAGCCACATTCTAAAAAGTTTTTTTTACACTTTTAATTTATTAGGCCAGATTGGCCCGTCGTTTGGTCAGTTTTTCCACAGTAATAAAATTTTTTGACAAAGCCTATTCTAGATCCATTGTGAACTTAAATCTGTTGTTTGTTTAATTCAGCTTTTTGAGGTATCGGAAAAATACATTCTTATAGTTAAACAAGATTAAATCAATGGTTTGGGATTTTTTGTGTAGTAGTTTAGATAAGCCAAATTCTTCTCCAAAAAGTTTTTTTAATGAGATTTTAGTTTAAAAAACTTTTAATCTATTAGGCCAGTTTTTGA
Source organism: Chymomyza amoena (assembly GCA_037043745.1). Taxonomy (NCBI): domain Eukaryota; kingdom Metazoa; phylum Arthropoda; class Insecta; order Diptera; family Drosophilidae; genus Chymomyza; species Chymomyza amoena. The sequence continues at coordinate 47,770 of JBAMAX010001642.1, forward strand.
TAATTACGTTAGGTCAGTTTTTCAACAAAAATCATATATTTTCATAATGGATATTTCCATCTCTTTGGCACCATTATGGCTTTTGGGTCTGATTTTTGAGTTGAGTTATCGGAAAACTAATTTTATATTTATTTATATTTAAAAAAGATTAAATGTCTCTCAATCGATTAAGCGTTTAGAAAACTTAAAGACGATAAAATATAAGATATGACGTTATGTGCTTGCTGAAATAAGAGGTTGGCCTCAAAAAATTAAAATATCCGATTTTTTGTTATTATTTTGAAGTAGACATTTATTTGCTCTCAATCGAGCTAACGACTTTAAAACAGATATATGGAAAATATTTATATAGTAAAATACTTTAAATGGTGGATTCAAATGATTAATGTTTTTATAAAATTTGTTGGCATGTATGTTCAGATATACTATATATGTACATTTTTTAAATTGTTTAAAGTACACATAAAATCTATCAATTGAGATGGGAGCATGTAAAATAAATTTGGTTAAATAAATTGTTTACGTTATGAACAACTCTAGAAGCTTTAATTTCCTGTCAAAAGTAAAAGTCATACCATATATTTTCATAAATTTTTTTTTTTTGTTTTCAATTTTATTCACAATATGCTCTAATATAATTTTGAATTAAAATCTTCTTGAAAGATCAGGGACATAAAATAGATTGATTGTTTTTTTTTATTTACATACACTTCGAAGAGAAGACCAAGACCCCAAGACCAAATCCCTGATCTCAATATTCGATGACAGCTAAAATCAGGAGCGGATTCAGGACTGACGTTTTCGTGAGTCAGGCATCCCTCCAAATTATCTGAAGTTTTTAATATAAATACTTCTCAGTTTAATATTACACATCTTGATTTGAAACCCATCGAAACTTTTTTTTTGGATTGCTTGATGCCATTAGTAGTAGAGTAGTCATCAGTGGGTCTATATATTTTATTTTTTTTTTTGTGAGCTCCAGTATTGTGATGTATAACATGAGTTTCTGCATTTGTCTTTCTCTAGGGGACATTTCGTGGACCTGAACAAAACAAATCTTGAATGTTAATATTTTGGATTTTCCATTCATAGAGTATATACCTACGAGGGGTATTCAAAAAGGAAGTTTTTCTAATTTTAAAATGAAGTACAAAAAAATTTTTAGGTTACAAAATGAATATTTATTAGTTATTTTACTCACAAACTATTTTTCTAAATACTCACCTTCGACTTGAATACATTTTTCGTATCTGTTATAGAGTTTAAAAAACCTTCTTTTAAAAAAAAACGTGTCCAATTGTGAATTTTTTTTTGTTGGTTGATTTTTTGGAACCTGGTACAACAATCAATGCGGATCGTTACTGCGAAGTTTTAAATAAGCTTAAAAATGCCATCAGACGAAACGTCCAGGAAAATTATCCAAAAAAATCTTACTCTTTCATGATAATGCACGGCCTCATTCTGCTCAAAAAACGAGAACTTTATTGGTAAAATTCAAATGGGAAATTTTCGATCACCCACCCTCTCTCCGGATCTCGCACCAAGTGGGCAGCATTTTGTTTCAAACGAAGAAGTCCAAACATCTGTCAAATTATGGCTTCAAAAAACAGGACACGTTTTTTTTAAAAGAAGGTTTGTATAAACTCTATAACAGATACGAAAAATGTATTCAAGTCGAAGGTGAGTATGTAGAAAAATAGTTTGTGAGTCAAATAATTAATAAATATTCATTTTGTAACCTAAAAATTTTTTTGTAATTTATTTTAAAATTAGGGAAACTTCCTTTTTGAATACCCCTCGTACATTTCCATTTAGATATCGATGGAAACAATCGCAAAGATTCAGTTCTGAAGTGTAGAAAGATAAGAGGAAAATTTTTTAAAGCCGTGAATATTTATAGTTAATTCAAATTTAAAACTTCATGGCTAGTTTAAATCATTAATGTTAGGATTTGTTAAGTAGTAATATTTGAAATATAATTATGGTGATGAAGTTAATTTTCTAGGAGCGACCATTTTCATATTGGTTTGATTATGATATTAACATAAGGGGAAGTTAAAATTTAAAAGCATATTTAAATTTTTTTTTTTTTGGTTTCGACTATGATATTAACATCAGGAGTAATTTAAATTTAAAGGCATATTTTAACTCTTTTTTAGTACAATTCTCAATTTTTGTAGTGCAAATCCCAATTATTCTAGCCCAATTTTCCATGCTTACCTATAGAGTCAAGTGCAGTTTGGTTTTTGATTGTAATATCTGTTAAAGATGTTGCCAAATACAACAACTGCGAATATTTAATAAGGTATTTTTGGGAGATTCTATGTGTATATATTATCATCATTGTGTGTACAGCTCTTTGTGAGGTTTTATCTGATGAACAATACGCCTCCATGTTGTTCGGTCTGTTGCAGTCTCCTTCTAGTTGTCAACATGAGTCTCATTTCGTTTCGTCAATCCATCTTGATTATTGGTAGCATACTTAAGCCTCCAGTTCCAACCTTTGTGCTCTTGAACTGTCCATTCTAATGGGATGTGCTTTGATGTATAGTAAGAGTAGATATGTAGGTTAAGGCGCCAGATGGGACTTAGCATCCCAACTCACTTAAGCCAAGAACAGGCCCTTTTTGATACCCATAATGGGAGTAAGTAATAAGAATATAGAATAGACAGGAAAAATAAGGGAAATGGGAAAAGTGCAGGACCATGATTAACGTGGAACTCGAACCCACAACCTCTGGAATGATAGTCTAGTGCTCTGTTTCTAGGCTATCGAAACCGCTGATGATGTAAGAGTATATATTATATAATATTATATACGCGATATACGCAAAACGTCATTTGGACCTATTAGTGTACTAAGGCATCATGTCATATGGAGTCAAATGCGGAACTTACTTCTAAAAAATCTATTTCTGTCGAAGATATGCTGAATGTTTAATTAGGCACAAAATTTTTATTTTTTGCACTTTTTTTTACACGAATTTTTTATATCTGTGCTTTAAGGCAAAACATTAATAGTAGCTAGGGTGCTCTCCCCCTGCTTGTTTCGCACGTCAATGCCCAGTTTTCTTTATTTAATTCATATTATCCAGCCTTTTATATACCCTGTACTATTCTCTATTTCCATAATGTTTATCCTATTGCCATGTTACAGTTGGTCCTGTCCGACTTTACAATACTTTGGAACAGCAGGGGCCTGCCTGCTGCTCTGATTTGCAACTGTTGCAATAAAAAATAAAGGTCATCAAATATTGAAACAAATGTGAACAACAAAATTGAAAATAAACGTTAATTGAATTGCTGTTCAAGGGATGGCTCTTCCTCCTTTCGTGATACAATTTAATTTTTTGTATGAGTTTTCAGCTGCATAATTGCAAATTATAATTGCAAAAATAATTGCTGAAACTTATATTGTGCACACCATATGAGGTATGACTACCATATAGAGTAAATTTTACCTCGATTCGTTTACGCATACAAAGACAATTGGTACCACACTGATTTTATGGCGATGTTTTCATATATCGTCGAAAATAAGTCAAGCGGGCCACTTTTTCCCCGACCTTTTCCGATTTTCATGATTTTTACATATTTGGAAGAGCTATTAATTAGCCAATATTCAAATTTTATTGTCAAATTGCCTTTATTTATCGAGTTATCGATAACTCAAAATTGGGTTTTTCATTTTTCGACTTTTTTTTTGACAAGCCATATTTCCTAAGCGAATTAAGATATTGTCTCAAAATTTTTTAACTTGACAGTTAAAATGTTGAATTTAAAAAGCAAAATTATAGTTTGAGGTGTTTGCAAAACATGCATTTTGGACGCAGCGACTGCTTCTGCGAAGATCGTTTTTGAAGTAGAAATCAGGTAACAACATTGGAATTATACATATCTTTAGTGATCCACCAATTCTATGTTTTCTGTGTTGTAAAATTCTATTACTCATCTGCGACAGTTTATTGCCTTTTTTATAGGAACTCTTCTAGAAAACAAATGGTTATAGCTCCAATCCATTACATCCAAGTGTCTGGCTAGTTTTTTATGGGTTTCCGTGCACAACGCTAAAAAGTTTACCCACCAGGCTAGTGACGCGGATTATTTCATATCTACCTTTTTTTCCTCGTTCTATTTTTCAATATTGAAAAATGAATCTTAAAATCGAAGGCTACCTGTTCTTGTTGTTTTTACCCCTTCAAAATAAATAAATAAAACAAGATTCGTCACCGGTCAGGACCTTATAAATGCCTTTTGAGGTACCGCGTTGGTATTTCCTTAACGAAACTAGACCTATGCAGGCCTTCTGTCAAGTTAAACCTATCAATGTTGCATGAGGGGAATTGCAGGGTTGTCTTCCTCGCGATAATTCAAATATAAATCGATCCGATGACTGAATAATATTTCAAGAAATAAAGTCTCGACTGTGCGAAGAAATTTAATAAAAGGATAATAAATGTAATGATCTGGTCCTCAATTTTTTTTCTTATTTTTCTTTAAAACCTTTTTTTTATAACATTTGAATGGACTTAGGTTTGGTTATGTTATTGGGGGAGCTGGCTTAACCCTCCGTCTGACAAATGTGTCCTAGCCAGACATTTTTCATTTTTCAAAGTTAATTTAATAAATTTTTAACTAACATAGAGACTTAAGCTCCCAGGTACCTGCCTTAAATTTTATTGGCTATCGATCTACCGCAATGACAATTATAAAAAGTTCTCAAATAAGGACAAAAAACGAATGTTTAAATTCGGGAATTCGAATGTGGCATGGCTGGACCCTATACATTCGTCAGACAGAGGGTTAAAAAACAGCATATCTAGATCGGATTTCCATTTAACCCCTTCTCCAGTAAAGGAGAGATTTCCTTCTAAAGGAAATCCCAGACTGCTGCGATATAGGTTGTAATAATACACGAACAGAAAGGAGCTGGCTCCTCTAGGTTGTTATGCAAATAATTTCCTAGGTGCTGTTTTCTGCGTCTACATAGAGCTTCACATGAACAGAAGAAGTGCTCTACAGATTCTACCTATTCATGGACTTAGAACTACTTTTCAAATTTTAAGGGGTAAGGACCTCAGCCGAGTTCCCATGTAATTCTCATAGAGAGCAAATGAGGCATTTTCTCAGGAACGACTAAACCAATATAAACCAAATTTTGCATACATTATATGTAGCCCAATTTACGAACTTAAATTAAAAAAAATAAAAATTTACAGTCTACATAACGTTTTTGTCGACTTTGAAGATTTTTAATCGATATATACAACTTCTTTTTAACGGAATTGTACAGTTTGTTGAATTCGATTCCAAATTGAGTCTATATTAAAAAAAAAATGATAAAAAAATATATTTTTTTTGTCGATTCTGCGGTCCTTATTTCCTTAAGCTAAATTTTAAGAAGTTTTCCACAGTGCCAGAATTTCCTGCTTCATACAGTAGCTGAATTGAAAAGTCGAAGGTTATTATAAGCTATACACGCCATACTATAATATAAACTAAAAATAACAAAAAATAATTCCAATAACAAAAACAAATTCCATGAAAGAACATTTTTTCTTTCAAATTGTGAAAAAAAAACCCAATTGAAGTCCTCTGCGCTCTATAAATAAGCTAATTCAAATTAAAGTCCACTTTACATAAATATTTTTCGGCCTCCCCAACTGACGCTGAAAAGCATGCTATGTTTTTTTTTCAGCCTGCTCTCCATTGACGAAATAGTTGCGCGCTTTTTGTTGGAAATTTATTGTGGCGCCTCAAACTGCCAATCCGGTGATTTATGTGCAACCATGCGTAATCCCTAACACATATACTCGTGTATCCCAAAATTTAGGCGAGAAAACTCAAATGGCCACTTCTAAATCAGTTGAGCCAAAATTACGCGAAAATCGTTCTACAATTTGCTTTGGTTTACTACTGCGTCTTACTTTGGCCCTATTTTGCTTGCTTATATAATGTGTTTTTTTTTTAGAAGAAATTGAGCCAGTAAATCTATTTTTGTGCTATAGTCTGGTGTGAAATGTGGCCTAAACATGCAATGGCCGTCGAATCCCAAGTGTTCACTGTAACGGCCGCAGTGGAGGTGTTTGAGTGTAAGTGTGCATGTTTAAAAGGGTCCTAGGTCCTGCTGTACCTCAACAGCAAGTACTAGCTGTCCTTTTTTTCTTTATTTTTTTTGGGCCAGCGGCGTTACTCTGTATAATTTATAAGCTATTTGTGGGCTAAGAATTTTTAAAGAGCGAAAAATGCTTAAGGCCAGCAATTTGCTATAGTTCCAGCGGAAGTTACTTATATGCGGTCAGTGCGGGATTAAAAGTGCCCCGCCCACACAGAGACTTATGCATAAGGACTGGGGGCCTTTTCGTGGAATTTAATTCAATAGGATTTCTTGAGTTATCAATTTACATGCATATCTAATTTACTGTCGACAGGCGGTGGGAAACAAGTTTTCTAAAGAGTTGGAGTTTAAGAAAAAAACAATATTACGCATTTAAGTTCTATGGAAAAAGGTCGTGCTAATAGAACACTTTGGTAATTACAAAATGGTTTACAAAACTGGTCATTAAACACGGCTGTTGTTTCCAGTGCTAACTCATTCAATTATAACTGGAGCCTCTTGGCATAACCAGTTAAGTTCAATTTGAAATTTTTTGAGATGTCAGAGTTTTTGGTAGTAAAGGGTGATTTTTTTGCTATTTAGGATGGTTCTGGTGGTTCTGCACAGGGTTTCATGACATATGTCAAAGTCAAAAATACTCAGTTTGCAATGGCAATTTATCATGAAAACGGACATACCTTCTGTTTCATATAAAGAAACTTTGAAATGATTTACTTCTTAATGTAGGGTGGGCCATCTGTTGCTTTATTTGTTAATAGCATGTTGTATTGTCGTATATTTTTTAACAAAATTGGCGACCAAATTTATGTAAAAAAATATAATATCGTCCAAATGGCCTTCGCGTTTAGCTTTTCAGCTATAAACTTTGTTCCTTTCAAGGACGATTTTTTTAAGGAAATCTCATCCGGTTGTTCTCTCATCCATTGAATGAATAAGCAAGGCTGTTAATAATGGTCCGTGGGCTTCAATTGATGCGTTATTTTATTCTTATAAAAGTGTAAATGCAAATCCTTATGCAGAATTCGATTTGTAATAGTAGTTCTTGCAAACGATGGCGTCTCGTTATTCCCGGGACTCGTCGACACTGGCCTTGACTATTTTTTTTCACCATTTTCAACGCTTGTGGCACTTTTAAGCATTATTCGGGCCATGGCTAAAATTGTGTAGCTTAAACCTAATATACGCCAAAAAGCATTCACTTTGAATAAGTGTTTTACAAACAAAATAGCAAATGGTCCGTCGGTGGCTTAAGTGGTAGCGTACTCGCCTCTAAAACCGAAGGTCGGTGGTTCGATTCCCCGCAGTAGCACTGGTGCATTTGCCTAGCACTGGCATCGCTAGCTCAAAGACGCTATTTGCCATGAAAGTCTCTATTAATTAAAGACACCGCCGTTCGGATTCGGCTATAAACTGTAGGTCCCTGTTCTGTTCGAACAGTTATTAATAGAGATCCCCTATGCCCCTCCTCCAAGGGGTCTAACAGGGAATTATATCGGCGAAAATAAGTGAAGCGGGCCACTTTTTTGGCGACCTTCTCCGATTTTGATGATTTTTACACAGTTGGTAGAGCTGCTAGCCATTAGAAACCACGCCCAATTTTATTGCAAAATTCCGATTATTTATCGAGTTATCGATAACTGAATATCGGTTTTTTCATTTTTGGAATATTTTTTGATAAGCCATATCTTCTAAACGAATAAAGATATTGACGCGAATTTTTATAACCATGATAGATAAAATATTAAATTTAAAAAAAATAAATTGGAATTTTAAATTTTTTTTAATTTTTTATCATTTTTAATTTTAAATTTAAAAATTGAAAAGTGTTATCCCACTTTTGAAAAAAAAGTGTGAATGTCATTTTATGCGTGGATATTCGCTGAAAAAGACGCAAAAATAAAAACGCGGTAACTCGTAAAACTGTAGAAGTTATGCGTATTTTTGTGATGGCACCTCGCATTTCCGCCATAGTAAACACTCATCGAAAAATGACACAAAAGCGTAACTCTTTGGAATTGATAGATAATAAGTTCAAACTTGACATGAATAATGATTTTGACATTTTAAGATCAACTTAAAAAGTACCAATGAGTATCATGACCCTGTCTCCAGATATTAAAGGTCAAAGGTCACAAAAATCGGTTTTTTGCAAATAACATTTTACCAGTATTTTAAAATGTTTTCCAATGTTCTAAATAATTGTAAGGCATAAAATTCTCTACAAAATTGGTATGTTGGATAACCTTCTACAGTTAACCGTTCGTGAGATATAGCTTAAAACGCCCGGTGTGCTTTGATGTGAAAATTCCATAAAAATTCGTCTGGCACATGCGTTGCACTTTGAACACTTTATCTCGTGATGGGTAAGTTGTACGAAAAAATGATATATGGCGATTTTGTAGAGAATTGCAAGCCCTACAACTTTTTAGAACAATATGAAATAATTACAAACACTGGTAAAATGTTATTTGCAAAAAACCGATTTTTGTGACCTTTGACCTTTAATATCTGGAGACAGGGTCATGATACTCATTGGTACTTTTCAAATTGATCTTAAAATGTCAAAATCATTATTCATGTCAAGTTTGAACTTATTATCTATCAATTCCAAAGAGTTACGCTTTTGTGTCATTTTTCGATGAGTGTTTACTATGGCGGAAATGCGAGGTGCCATCACAAAAATACGCATAACTTCTGCAGTTTTACGAGTTACCGCGTTTTTATTTTTGCGTCTTTTTCAGCGAATATCCACGCATAAAATGACATTCACACTTTTTTTTCAAAAGTGGGATAACACTTTTCAATTTTTAAATTTAAAATTAAAAATGATAAAAAATTAAAAAAAAAAAATTTTAAAAAAATTCCAATTTATTTTTTTTAAATTTAATATTTTATCTGTCATGGTATAAAAAATTCGCGTCAATATCTTTATTCGTTTAGAAGATATGGCTTATCAAAAAATAGTCCAAAAATGAAAAAACCGATATTCAGTTATCGATAACTCGATAAATAATCGGAATTTTGCAATCAAATTGGGCGTGGTTTCTAATGGCTAGCAGCTCTACCAACTGTGTAAAAATCATCAAAATCGGAGAAGGTCGCCAAAAAAGTGGCCCGCTTCACTTATTTTCGCCGATATATATATATATATAGCAAATGGTCCACCCTATATTATAACACTTTGTAGGCATGCCAGGATATATTGAATTTAATTTAAGGAACTTATAATATATTTATCTCCACTTAACAAAGTTCCATAAAATTGGTAAGATTTATTTTTATTATTATTGGCTCTACTATTTTCCTTTAGTATAGACATATTTCTTGGATTATATTATATTCTGACTTCCAATCAAGCCAATTTTTTTTTTAACTTCACGCCTGTATCCAGCTCCAAACATTAATTTTTGTATTCAACGCGACAGCTTATATAAAAATGTGAAAAATTTATGGAAATTTTCAGATGACGGCGAAAAAGTATTTACCAACCATTTCTTACCAACCATTTCTTACGCCCATAATAAAATGCCTGCAGAGTAGTTTCGTTTTTGGCGACAAAAAAAAATTCTTATTACTGCTGGCGCCATCTAGCTGCCTTACACTGGCGCCATCTTTCGTCACGCATCACTTTAGTCATAGGACAACACCCTTTTAGTTGTTCGGCTGCGATTACATGCCAAACGCTTTTGGACATGAAATTTTTGAATATTTTTTGTATATTATAAGAAATTTATCTTTGGAATAGTTCTTACATAATAATACAATCCAACGTTCCTTAATTTTGGCCTGTATTAAATAGACTTTGATTTCTCCTATACTAACCCTAAATTCCACATATTTTTCACTGAAATAAGAAGAATTTTTCAAGCCTCTCTTTAAACAATAAAACTAAACTATTATCCAATTTAAATTTTTTTTAAATTAAAAATTTAAAATGTTATAAATTTTTGTGGTCTAAATAATTGTAATTGCAAGCAAAAGTAGTCTTAGTCGGAAATTTTTGAAATTGTTTTTCTTCTTCCATTTCTAAGTCTTAAAAACTTTTCTTTGGATTTTGCAAGACCATTTAAGGAAGTAGAACTGGCATCGGTACCAAAAAGTCGCTATTTGCTTAAGAAAACTTCTATTAGTTGAAGACATTACCCTTCGGATCTCACTTGAAGCTGTTGAATAGGATACTCCATACTCCACCTAGGGTCGACTAACTAAATATTCAAGTCAGGGAATTTTTATTTAAAGACTTTAAAAATTTCATAAATATTCAAAAATCCAAAAATGCTGGTTCATAGCTACTTGAATAAATAAATTTTTTTTTTATAATCTTAGTGATAAAGCACAATTTAAGTAAGGGCCCCAAATTAATGCCGGGCCATTGTTAAATCCGCAACTGTAGATTCTAGTAAACTTGTTTCTTTTTAAATTAATAATAAAGCGCACTTTATATGTACATGCAAACTTTTTAAATAAAAACCAAACATTATTTTATAGCGCAGAGTCGCCTTATATTTTTACCCAATTTTATTTAATTTTTCAGATATTTTCTTACCATTATCTAAATTTCTTAAATTTCCATAATTAGTACCTACTTTAATCACGACCTCTTGTTGCTCCCAAGAGTCTTAAAAGAATTCATTTAATTTCCTGCGAACTTGTTACCAACTTTATAAAGCTCAACTTTGTTATTTATTTGTTCTTATATAAATGCTCTCAAATTGTCGCCTACATAAATACCCTTATCTTATTTAGCTTAACACCGAAAATAAAAGTCTGCGAAAAATATAAATTTAATTATATGTCAGACTTTTCTATTTTCAGCCAATTTTCTATGTAATTAAATGCCCGTATCTTACCTTTTTCTTAGTAATTAAATTTGATACCTTTCTTGTGTTGCCTGTTTTTGTTGTTGTTTTTTTTTTGTTTTTTGTCTGTTTCATATTAGCCTAAATATGGCTGAGACTTGGCAAACACGACATATTAGTGACTCCTTAGCCAAGTTAAGGCAACTTTGCGTGAAAATGTCACTCAAACCGCTGGGGACTTGCACCCCGAGAATTGTTTCGACTGGGGACTTTTTAATTTTAAATTCAATTACAATCACTTTTCAAAAACAATTGCGGAGGAAAAAGAGACGTTAGAGGCTTTGACGATTGGTAGGTCTAGGTGAAGGGAACACCCTTAAAATGAGAGAAAAAAATCTTGTCAAGTATAGGGTGTTCAAGTTAATTACTATTTTTACTCTGAATATAATTGAACTCACGTACCTTTATATGTTTATTACTGTAGAATTTTTAAAATTTAACATTTAATACAAAAATACAGTATGTCAAGAAACTCTTTACACACTGAAAATAAATTTTATTTTTTAACTTTAGATACGAATATGAAGGCTTTTCATTTGAAATTATAAAGTTTTTTTAATGGATAACAATTCAGTGATATGTCTTAAGTAATACGCAAAAACCAAAAATGGAAAATTATAAATAGACAACTTATAAATCAACAAAAACAATCATGACTCATTTTTGACACTGTCAAGAAACTCTTTACACATTTCGTTTTCGACTTCTGTTTTGATCTCATTCTACGAAAAATCGGTACTTTACCGTTAGCTTTGCTTACTGCGTTGTTGAATGCTGCTCTGTTCTTGGTTTGCTTTTAATTTGGTTGTGAAATTTAGACCGGGTCACATGTAAAGACGATTTTCTTAAATTTTTAAAATGACTGGCAAACGATTGAGTTTTGACCTAATCCAACTGATATACTATCATCATCAGTTGGGCAAATCTGTTGCGGACTTGGTGAAAATGTTTGCAGTTTCAAGGAAAACTATTTACAATGTCATAAATCGCGCCCAAAATGATGGGAGACTCGAGTTAAAACATGGAAGTGGCCGTAAAAGGAAGATTGGCAAACGAGCGGACCGCCTAATCATGCGGAAGATTGACCAAAATCCGCAAATTTCCGTAAGGACGCTTGCCAAGGAGCTTGAGGAAGAAGGTGACTTGGTTGTGTCACATGAAACCATACGTCAGGCCATTTTACGGCATAAGTACTCTTCAAGAGTGGCAAGAAAGAAACCGCTGCTTTCGTCGATCAACGTGGAGAAGCGCTTCACTTTTGCTGTATGCATGGTGGAACAAAAAAATGAATTTTGGAATGACGTCATATTTTGTGACGAAGCAAAAATGATGCTGTACTACAATGATGGTCCACCCAGAGTATGGCGAAAGCCATTAACTGCGTTGGATAACAAAAATATTATTCCGACAGTGAAATTTGGAAAACTTTCGGTCATGATTTGGGGGTGCATTTCTAGCCGAGGAGTTGGAAATCTGGCGTTTATTGAAAATACTATGAATGCCGAACAGTACCTCCAAATTTTAAAAACAAATTTGGGACCCAGTGCTGAAAAATTTGAACTAATAAAGGACAATAAGCCAAATTCAAATTTTATCAAGACAATGATCCCAAACATAAAGAGCACAAAGTGCGGATGTGGTTGCTTTTTAACACTGGTGGCGTCATCGATACACCACCCCAGAGTCCCGATCTTAACCCCATTGAAAATCTGTGGGCCCACTTGAAGGAAAAAGTGGGAAAAAGGCAGCCCAAAGATAAAAAGCAACTAAAGGAATTTATACTGGATGAATGGCAAAAGATCCCCCTTGAATATGACCTACAGAAGTTGATCCATTCGATGAAGAAACGGCTCCAGCATGTAGTCAATGCTAAGGGAGGACATACTAAATATTAAAATTAGTTTAATTCGATGTATAGTCGCCGAAAATTTTGAATTTATGGCAGTGTAAATATTTTGTGTAAAGAGTTTCTTGACAGTGTCAAAAATGAGTCATGATTGTTTTTGTTGATTTATAAGTTGTCTATTTATAATTTTCCATTTTTGGTTTTTGCGTATTACTTAAGACATATCACTGAATTGTTATCCATTAAAAAAACTTTATAATTTCAAATGAAAAGCCTTCATATTCGTATCTAAAGTCAAAAAATAAAATTTATTTTCAGTGTGTAAAGAGGTTCTTGACATACTGTATATCATCAAAATATTGTAGTGGGTGCCCCTATTAAATTGGGCCAACATTATTTTACATAGTTGTTATTCTAAGAAAGTTTTCTTTAAGTGCACAAAAAATTCGTACTAAAGTTTAATTATATATTTTTCAAAAAACTTGCAGACTGATTAACATTTAAATTTATAAATTATCAAACAATTTAAAATCATAATTTAACTACAATAAATTTTTATGATTTATTTTGACTGTGGTTCAATTTTTTCTCAGTTAAAAATTCTTTATCTTATTTACCGTATCTTTATCTTTTTCTACTAAGAAAGACTGCAAAGTTAAATTTAATTTAAAGCGATGAACTTATACCTTTTAGAGCTCGTGAATATAAATTAACAAAAATTTTATTCGGATTCGTTTAAAAACCGAAATCCAATGTTTTGTTGAAAAGCGAATTTAAATTAGTTGGCAAAACTGAACTGAAATATTTTTTTAAATATACTTTGATATTCTTAGATTGTATTTATGCCAATTTCAAGTTAAATAGTTATTACAAAATATGGTATTTAATTAATAGTTATTAATATTATTATTTTTTAATCAACCCAAAAATAGCATGCACAACTCAAACCGAAATTTTATATGGTTCATATCTAGCATACAAAAAATGTTAATGATTTGCATACAAAAATTCCGTGGATAATTTCCTTCGAAGGTTATAAAGCTGTGCTAGCAATGGCTATGGGAAATTTTGGTAGATGGCGACAGTATCAAATTCGGATTTTAGAGCTCGCAAAAACGAATCTGAATAAAATTGTTCGTTTTCTTTTTTTCGTTTTCCGAAGCACGGCCAAGTATTTTTTAAACTTTTCCAAATCCGAAATATAAGAGCTTATCAAAGATTTGACTGTGGGGCTTAAGCTACAGAGTCAAAAATCATTCTGTGAACCAAGAAAGAGGGGCCCAAAATGTTTACCTTTTAAAATACGTAAAATTTTTAATTTTACATTTATAGTGTTTTCTCATGAGTTCTCAAATTTCCACATTTTGCAATTTCCGGAAGGGTTATACATCTAACACAAAAAAATATGTATTTATCCCCATATAAGAAAAAATGAAACATAATTTCGAACTAAAAAGATAACATTCCCCATCTTCGGGAATGTTTAAGGTTTGCCATAGCACAGTTACGGAAAAACCCATTTTCGGTATCGTAGTTCAGACCATGTTAAAAAAGGTCGAAAGTCCCCAGCATTTCAGATTTTCCACTTAATCTTAAAAATCGAATCAAATGAAATATTTTAGTTTATGCCAGAACCCTGACAAGGTGGAGTTTTTTTGGATCTTCGATTTGATTCCAGCCATCCCAAAAACCGTTTCCAACGCTTTTGTCGTACTCTCAGATTCGAAAAATTGTTTAAGGGATTGTTTGAGATTATATCGGAACTTTTATGCTCTGAGGTACTTTCGATCCGGAAATTTTTTATTTGATATTTGTTATTTTCTTAGGATCTCTGTTTTTTTGGAGCTTCGATTTAACTTCGGCGAAATTCTCCAAACTTTTTTTAGTCGTTTTTTAGGTTATGTCAGAATACTGTTGTGCCAAAGATCTTTCAATCCCGAAAATCATTCATTTTTCATTCTATCATTTCCGGAAGGCTTACACATCCAACCAAAAAAAATTTTTTATTCCCAATTAAAAGCTTAATTCAAAACTAGAGATATGAGAAAAAATTAAAAATAATTTCGAGCTAAATGTAATTTCCCCAAAAAAAAAGAGTTTTGTCGTTCTGAACTGAGATCATCGTTATTTTATGTTTTAGTAATTTTTAACGTAAGTCATAAAACAGATAAGCAAAAAAAAAAAAAAACTGTTGCCTGTAAAGTCGGTTTTACGGGCGAAGATTTTACGTGACAACGTCTTTTTCTCGGTAGAATATTTATTGATATGAATATTATTAAATTGCACAATAATAATTCCTATTTGAGTGATTTTGTTGAGGATAGGACGATGATAGGAGAAATAGGAAATGAAAGGAAGTGTTTCTGCTGTAATGTGTCTTGCGAAAGTCAAGTCGATGGTTGTTTCTTTTAACGTAGTTGACTTAGAAACGTTTGATACACAATCAAGATTATACGTATATTTCATGAAATTATGAAACGAGTTGTCAGACTTTACGTTTTCGTATCTCTTAATAAAATAAAATTTTCTCGGCAGTAGATAATAAATAAAAAGGTATAAACGAATGGTTTGACAGAAGAAAGGCCGAACTATGCTTGTTAGCATGCAAACAAAATAACAAAATTTTGTGTTGCTAAGGTAGCGCAGTGCGAGTTTCTACTTGTGCATTACTTTTTCCGCAGTTTTCATTTGCCTCCGCTTACAATCCCTCAAACGAAACGCAGCGCTTGTAATCAATTACGTTTTCTGCGGAGGTAATGCAGTATTTCGGCAGACCGCAGAGGCTATGCGCCGCTGGGGTTAATCAGTTGCGCTCACTCAAACCTAAAAATAGCCACCGCTGTGAGCAGTGCCGGTTTGGTGCTGAGCGCTAAGCGGTGCGGCTGACAATGTGCGTTGCTTGTTGCTGCGATTCACAAAAAGTCGCTGGTTCGTTTATAGATAAGAGCAGAGCGCAAACCAAAAATAAAAATGCCACTTATCGTTACGATTATTTATCGCTAGACTTATCGTTACGGTTATCGTTATACTTTTTCAATGGTGCCTCCCATACAAACCTAATTTAAGACGTTGTCACGTCAAAAATAAAGATCCAAAATCTCCAGCGTTTCAGAGTTGGGACATAACCTTCATAAAATTGGATATATTAGTTGATGCTAGAACTCTGACGAGGTGAAATTTTTTATATCTTCGATTTGATTTGAGCGATGCAAAACCTGTTACTAAAGCTTTGTCGTACACCTTGATTCAAAAAAATTTGTTTGTAGTTTTTCATGTTTTGTTCAAATTATAATGTGCTGAGGTTCCTTCGGTAAAGGAAATCTTTTTTATTTTTGTATTCGGTATTTTAGTTTACTTTTAAGAACCCTGAGGAGGTAAATTTTTTTGGAGCTTCGATTTGAATTCCGCGACTTATAATAAAGCATTACTCCGACTCGGAAAATTTTGATGGGGTCTTTTAGGTTATGCCAGAACAGTAATGTGCTAAGCTTTTTTTTGTGTGGTTATGTTATTAAATAAAAAATTAATAGTAATTTGAAAAATCTATAAAGGTGTATAAAATTTTAATAGAGTCAATTTTTTTTTTATTGAGTTACATAACATTTGTTGCAAAGCGGTTCGACTACTTAAATTCATAGTTAAAATCGACTTCGTTTTGTGAAAAAGTGTCCGAGCATGTAACTATCGTCCGGAATCAAAGCAGCTTACAACCGGAAAGTAAATTTTAAGGTTATTGCCATGAAGCCAAATATTAATTATGTGGTTAACAAGATTTGGGTCACAGGTATTAATAGCTTGACTGAAAACCACAAAACTCGGCCAAAGGAGCAATAGTTATTGAGGCAATACAGTTTGTATTTAGAGCCTGTAGCTTTTATGGTCAAATCAAAGACGAAACTGAGTTTATTGGCTTGGCTTAAAATGTTGGTAAGGATTGTATTTTGCAGTGACAACTTCATATTTTCACTCCTTGCACATTTAAAACACTCAAGTCTACTTTAATTTACTAACAATAGCTGCCCAGTTCAATATTTAGTACCCCTCAACATATTTACGACCTTCCATAACTTAAAGCATCTTCGATAACAAAATAATCAGAGCTGAACCAACCCTAAGCCTTTTATCAAGCTGATCAGCATTATATTTATATGCATACTCTGCCTTATTTTGTTTTGGCTTTAAATTGAAAACCTTCGTAAATTTAATACGCTTTCCTTTAACCTAGTTTATTGATACCTTCTATATAGAATGCTGTAGGGCATTAAAAAATCAATCAAATTGAGCGAACATGCAGCTGACAACTTGAACAAGGTCGAAGGTCAACTGTGTGCTTCGATTCTAAAACAAAAACCAAGCAAAAAAGGGCAACACCAAAAATACAAAACGAAATAATAAAAAAAAAAATAAGGATATAAGAAGAGAAGTATCCATGAGACAAGAGAGCAAGGACAGACGACAACGTCAGACAAAGACTCAAACGGAGTGACGAACGGAGGAACGGAGGGACGCAGGGATGCTCAAGGTGGCCTTAAGTTTAAAATTAAAATACTTTGAAAGTAAGGCAAAGGCAAAAGTACTTATACAATATGTACTGTTGGTAGATAAAGGGTGATTTTTTTTTGGTACACTTGAATTGAAAATTAAGTTGCAGCTTCGAAGAATTTTTTTGTTAGAGAAAATTGGATTTGCTCTGTGTCGTATAGCCATAAGATTGTTAAGCAACATTTTTGAACACTATTCCAAAAATTAGGAATATAGATTTCCTTCTGATTTATTCTTAAAGGCAGTGTAGGATGGTAGTTTAAGGCCATTTCAAAATCAATCTAAATGCTTTTAAAAGTTGCAAAAATTTCGGCTTCAAACCCGTACAGAAGCAGTACGCAGAGATTAAAAAAACCAAAAACAAAAAACAGTGTTACCCCCTGTGATTTTTAGAAAATTAGATATGGCGTTTCATTTTTAATCAAATTTTTTTTGAGGAAACTTAAGTTGAAAAATTTGATTCCCAAGCAATTAGCGAAGCTGCACGCAGAAGTCTAAACAAAAAAAGCAAAAAAAACCTTGTTGCCCCTGAGTTTTGGGGAAAATAATAAGTGATGTTCAGTTTAGCATCAAATTTTTGTTGCAGTTCGAAACAGATCGAAAAGCTTTTAAAAAGTTGCAAAAATATCCTTCTCAAAAGCGTACTGAACTGAAAAAAAAACTTTAAGTGTTACCCCCTGTATTTTGGGCAAATTAGAAATTATGTTTACTTTTGCATCAAATTTTTTTTACATTAAAATGCTTTAAATTAAGGAAATAAGTCTAAAAACTGAGTCCCCAAGCGCTTAACAGACCTATACGCAGAAGTCAAAACAATAAAAAGTGCTGCCCCGTGTGCTTTGGGAAAAAATTATAAATTAAATTTTGATAATAGTTTGAAACAGATAGAAATGCTTTTCAAAGGTTCGAAAGTTACGTCCTCAAACACTTAAAGAAACTGTAGGAAAAGTTAAAAAAAATTAAAAAAACAGTGCTGCCCCCTGTGTTTTGTGGAAAATTTGCAATAATGATTCTTTTGCATCAATTTTTTTTAGAACAAAATACTTTTCCTTAAATTATTAACGTTGGATAAAAATTAATAAAACAGTGCTGCACCTTGTATTTTTGGAAAAATTACAAATTCAATTTTATTGATTTTTTTGCAAGCATTCTGCGAAGCTGGCATTAAGGAATTATGTTGAATAAAATTAAAATATAAAAAAACAGTGCTGCCCCCTGTATTTTAGGCAAAATTATAAATGCATTTTTGCAGAGCTTCGTGTTAAAAAAACAAGTTGAAATATTTGGTCATCAAGCAAGAAGCCAACCAAACAAAAAAAAAAAGTGTTGCTCACCGCATTTTGGAGAAAATTTTAAACAGTGCTTAGGTTTGCATGAAATCCGTTTTTAAAGCAAAATTCCTTCAAATAAGAATAAAAATTAAAAAAATTGTTGGTCCCCAAGCAAAGCTTTACACAGACGTCTGAGCAAAACAATGTTGCCCCATTATTTAAAAAAAAAAAAAATTACTTTGGCAGATTGTGGGATAAGTGTAAGGCGTCAAATTGCACAAACCTAGTTTCAAGTTTGAGGGTTCATTTTTGAGGTAAAGGTTTAACCAATTGTTTCTGATAATTTGAAGTACTTATTCCGTTGAAACCAATTTTTTTTACAGCCAAGTTTTACAAACTTGTGGAAATAAAGACTTTCTATACCAGTCTACTTTTTTGAAATATTTTTATTTTTTACAAAGTACAGATCGACAATACCGCCAGCCCGAAAAAAAAATATTTCGGGTTACATAATATCTTCGCAAAAAAATAGGTTTAATGCACTGAACTTTTTTTCACATCAAATTGATTTTAATCTGAAATTGTTAACTGCGTGTAAATCTTTAGGTTAACCATACCCATCAGCTGATGGCTATCGATATAAAAAATACCTCTTTAAAAAACACCCTATACGCATATCTTATGGATATGCACGCTACGTTTGTCTGTGTGTGCGTAAGTATATCTGCTTTTGTATAGGCAGCTATATAAAATGTATGAAGAGGCTGTCAAGGGTGCGCTCGCTAATAAATAATGAAGTCAAATGTATTTGGGTGCGTCTGCCAAATACAAAAAAAAATATGTACATATATATATATATAGGGAGTTACCAAAAACCGGAAAAGGGTTTGATCCTTTCAGTTTTTGGATTTTGCTTTTGGCCGGCCATTTTGTTTAACGAGCAAACTTGAAAATTTAAACGCTATGCTTGCATTTAGTGCATATTGAATACTGAATACAAAGTGTAATGGATTGTAAAACCAACACATAATCACGCACACACACACGCACACAAGTTAATTAGTGAAAGTATATATACATTATATACTACGCTCAGTATGTTTATGTACACTAGGCGTATGCTTTATTTTAGTTGGCAGTGCAAGGCCGCTAAGCACATTTGCATGTTACTTTTGGCAACACTGTCTGAAAGGATAATACATAATTGAATAGAATCTATTATGCTTTGCATATTAAGGCTAAACAGTGTACGGTAATTTTGGAGGCTACACACACATACATACACACATACATAATCGCACTTGCAAGACATTCATTTATATAAGTGTCGAATTCGTATACGTATACGCAATATGTTTCGTTATGTTTCTACAAGTTTTGTATGTCTATGCTAATAATTCATAAACACGCGTCTTCCAAAAGCAAAACAAACACATTCCCATATATACATATATACACACTCACACTAATGCCACTAAATACACATACATTTATGTATATGCATATATGCTTATACACGCACACTGTGACACGTGTAGCTAAATTCTTGTAAAATAAGGCATTTTGACAAGGCGCCCAGCCGTGCCAAGCCGCTTAGCTAAGAGTTCATAGCGATGAGCCCTTGGGCATTGGAGATGGGCGCGTGACTAAGCGTGAGTGGGATGTGGATCATAGAGCGATCATTGGTTGAAAATTAGAGTATTGCTTTTAATACAATATAAATGAAATGTTTGAATATTCAAAAAAGAGGAATACAGAAAATTCGATTTTATTATTTATTGTTTTATTTATTTATTCAATGGAATAATATAGTTTTCAATGGAAACTTGCTGTTATAGTTATATATTTTTTATCATTATTATTATTTAGTAAATTTACTTATTGCCTAACTTAACAAATAAAACATGAGACAATTTAATTATTAATTTTTATCAGGAAACTAAATTATAAAAATTTATCGATTGGTTAATAATATGTCAAGGAAGACTAGAAAAAACTTTAATTGTGTAGGAAAAATTTTATAAAAAATAAACAAAATTATTTCGTTATTAAATACTTTGTTTCGTCTGCAAAAAATATATTTCACGATAATATGAGTTAAATTATTGCACAGAAAATTTTATTCTCACGACATTTTAGTAAAATAGAAAACTGGAATAGTTTAGAAAGCCTTTTTAAAACGCTCTTAAATTTTTTTTTCTGTTCATGCCAAAAATGCATTTTTCAATTTATAATTTCATTTAGCTTAGCTCTATAATTTTGCAGCTAATTTTTGTTTTATCCCCACAAAAGCAAAATTCCACACCAGTGTCGTTAGAATCTAAAAATGGTTTTAATGGTTTTAGCCATAAACTAAATGTATGCAAGGCATAAAATAAACTTGCTTTATGTATTTGGCTTGAATATTATTTTTATTGTCTTTTAGCGTTGGTATTTTTGTTTATGAGTGTTAGTAGTTTGCCGGCATTTTTCTTTATTAATATTTTTGGTCCATTTTCGTATTCAAGTTTTAGCATAATGGGCACATTTTTACTTATTAATGTTTTTGGCCAATTTGGACTGCTTCTAAAAACAAATTTGTTATTATATTTAATAGAAATTTATCTTAAGTGCTTTTGAACTTTAACAACTACATAATCAGAGTATTATGATCATTTTAGATGCCACAAAGCCTGCAAATAATTTTTTTGGTTCCTTGTATAAATAACAATGGCCTTTACAACAATCCAAAATTGGCACTTTACAATTTAATATTGCCACACTTAAATAATTATGAGATGTTTTGGTCAGGGCTTTGAACTTTGTGCAAAATCCAGACGAAGAACCTAAAATTCTTTTGTAACTTTTGGCTTCTTAAAAAAATTATTGACAGGGTTTCCGTGTTGCACAAAGAAAATTTCCCTTTTTATAAAAATAGCTGAGCCGTATTAAATTGAAAAAATTGCTGCTTTAGAGTTATTTTTTTTAAAAGGCTGAATAACAAAGTACTAGCGTTATTTAAATTAAAATAAAATGTAAACATAATATAATAATAGAATGGTGCAGAGCTGCAGCAACCATGTCAGCTGTTTTGTATCAAACAAAAGTAATTTCGCGAAAACACAGCAGGAGGATTTATCGTAAAAATAAGGGAAATAAACGAATTTATTGAAAATAAAAAGGAAAATATCGACAAAAAATTCGTTTCCGGAGCACGCATAAACGAAACCGAATTAAAAAGTTCGATAGTTTTTTTTTTGAAGCATGGTTAATAGTTTCAGCTCAGAAATTTTTAAAAAATTTGTCATTTGATTTATTACATTAGTGATTTAAAATATTAAGAGGTCAGAGTTAAACTAAAAGGAGCTCTTTTGAGAGATTTTTTTTATCGGCTTTACAGAAATCGGCACACTGAAAATATTTTTATATTTAAAATTCAAGTTCTTTTTAAAGTTTATTAAAATCAGTCAATAGCTTCGTGAGATGCAAAATTTATTTGAGGATTCAGCTGGATTGGAAAAAAATTGTAGCTAACTATTTTGAAAAGTAATTACATATGTAGATACGGGAATTAAATTTTTTTATTGAAATAAATTATTTTAAGTTTTTATCAAATTGTTGCAAATTACTGAATATTTCTCGAAATATTTTTTAGACTATTAAAAATTGTCTACAAGGCTTGTTAAATTTTCTTTTCAACTTTTTTCCACAATTTTTCAATAAATCAATATATTTTTTAAGATGTCTTCGACACTTCTTCATAATACGTTTATGCAATCTGATTCGATTTGTTCATGCTTAAAATATTGACACGGAACTTAGTTTGATTTACATTTTATGCAAAATATAAAATATCACAGAAAAAATCTTTTGGGAACTAAAAAAGGACACAAAATGTTTTCGGGATGCCCCTACCAATGTTGCCAGAAGCTAAGCAACAAAATGAATAAGTTAAAAAAAATGATGGCGCACGTTTAAGTTGGGCGCGAATGATTTTGAGACACCCTGTACCACCGAATCAATTCGATATATTGCTCACGAACTCTAAAAGATATTTTTTTTGACAAATCCGTTTACGATTTTTTTATAAACAACAACATAGAGTCGAATAAGGTACCAACACTTTTTTTGACTGATTGGACTATTTATATATTCATCCTCATTGATCAAATTTGGTATAGTGATGGAAAACTTTAAAAGAATTTCGAATGCCAAATTTATAAAAAACCGAGCTATACAATTTTTTTTTTTTGGTTCGGTCCTACGGGATCTATGTTAATACGGTGCAGTGTTGGGGTACTCTAAAAACTTCCAAGTGTCAAATTTGATTACGATATCTTAATAAACAATCAAATTATCCATTTACAACTTAGGTTTTTTTTCGAGTTCATCTGAAACACCATTCCAATGGGAGTTATATTTATAATATAACCCAGATATCAATAAATTAAAATAAACTTGTCTTCTATGGAATAATACAGGATCAAATCTGAAAGTTTGCTTATTTAACTCTTACCATTTCTAAAATCAAGGCGTTCATATAGACAGACATCAGTATATCGACTTTTCTTGTCACCCTGATCATACTTTAGGTAAATTTGGCCAGTCTCCGACATCTTCTGTATGTTTCATATTCGACTTGCTCTAAATTATTATTCCCCTTGTACCTTAGCTGCAGGGCATAAAAAGTTAAAATAAGCTAAAAAAAATATACATTTTTAAAAAATTCTAAGTCTAAATGCTCCCAAAGAACATATATTTTTGGGCCCAATAAAATTTTTCGAACTTCGACTTTATTTTGTAAACTTATTGGTACATTTAGAACACTTCCATTTATCCAATGTATCAGAATTTGTTTTGCAGCTAGTACCTTATTGACGTAAGAGTCACTAGTTTTCTAGAGTATTTCTATATTATCGGGCAATCCTAAAATTTGACATTGGAATAGTGTTATCAACTTCTTGATAAAGTTTGTTGCTCCAATTTCTTCAGCTGTTTGTTGAAATTTCTGATTTCTAATTTTTTATTCGGAGGCGTACCTAAGTACAGCTGGTTTGCTTGAATATGTTTAAAATCTTCACTCAGAACGTCATTATGTCGTGAGCACTGAGTTAGTAAATGCAAGTGATAATTTCTTCGAGTAATGTTGATGACGGTTTGCTTTCAAAAATTGTACTTAAGATTTTGTTCACTATGCCAATTCGATAAAATACAAAATGGCTGTAAAGCAAGATAAATGTAATATAACTAAAGAAAAATAAAAACTTAAAAAATAATTTAAATTGTAACTCAATTTGAAAATATGCCAGTTCTATATAAAATAGCAACACTGCTTTCAATTAAGTCCATGCACTTGCTTGCCTAATCTTTAATCTCTCACGCGCTCATCTCTAACTGATACGCACTCATCAGCCTTCTTAGATATCATGTGTGCATACCAAAGGCTTTAGCAGCATCTTTGTTACTGTGGTTGCTGCCTGTGGTCTGCTACTTTGACACACAGATACTAATACACACACACATACGCACACACAATACACACACAGATGCTTAGATACTTACACATACCAATACAGCCTAATGACAGGCAGAAGCAATACTACAAATTACAAATCTTTCTTGTTATTCTTGCCTGCTGCTATTTCTATGGGGGATTTTTAATCTCTCTGTGGGCATATTTCATATCATTTTCATTATTATCGTACTTCAGGGCCCCTTTTGTTGTTGCTTTTGTTTTAGCTCGACTTATTTTAGTTAATTATATTGACATTGTTCAATCTGAAAGACGCTATCAATTTTGTGGAGTATCTCGTTAAAAGTAATTTTACTTGAGATATAATAATACTTAACTAGCCAAGTTTAATTAAACATTTTCATTGCTCATTTAAAATTAAAACAAAATTAAATGTCGTTTTTATCATGGGAAGTTTTAATATATATTTAGAGAGCAGCCAATGTGTGGTAATAAATTTACAAGTTTTGTGTTGAATTTCATTTTCCGTATCATTAATTACAACATTCATTTTAAAGCGAAAGTAGCGAAGAATTGTCGAATAACGTCGCCCACGAACCGCAACTCAATAATAAATCATTTACCTGCACTATAGCGTAACGGGAATAAAGCATTTGCAATAACGGCAAAAAGTAAAAGTAGTAACTAACGGTATTAAGGGAAAACCGCAAAGTTTTTGTTGGCTTTTCATTTTACGAAATGTGTTGGATGCTTTTAGAAAGGGTTTAGCTGTTTTGTGATAGAGTTTGTGAGGTCTAAAAATTAGATGCTTTTGGTTTTTAGAGCTAGTACGCAGCAGTATAAAATTAGCTGAAAGAAAAAAGTGCTGGATAGAGTTTGTGACCAAACAGTGCTGCCCATGTAAGGGCAATTGACATGTGGATATCTCTTTTGTAATAGAATTAACAGGCTTCAAAATTAGAAGCTTTTGAATTTTAAGGTTAGTACG
This sequence comes from Chymomyza amoena, assembly GCA_037043745.1. NCBI lineage: Eukaryota > Metazoa > Arthropoda > Insecta > Diptera > Drosophilidae > Chymomyza > Chymomyza amoena. The sequence goes on from JBAMAX010001642.1 coordinate 72,846, forward strand.
CAGCAGTTTTAAACCGTCTGAAAGAAAAAAGTGTAACTTATTTTGTGTGGAAGAGAAAATATATAGGCAGAGTTTGTGACCAAACAGTGCTGTCCATGTAAGGGCAATGTGGATATCTCTTTTGTAGTAGAATTAACAGGCTTCAAAATTAGGAGCTTTTGAATTTTTGGTTAGTACGCAGCAGTTTTAAAACGTCTGAAAGAAAAAAGTGCTACCTATTTTGTGTGGAAGAAAAATTATATAGGTACAGTTTTGTGATCAAACAGTGCTATCCATGTAAGAGCCATTGACATGTGGATATCTCTTTTTAACCCCCGACGCAAAAAGAGGGGTGTTATAAGTTTGACGTGTCTGTTTGTCTGTTTGTCTGTCTGTCTATGGCATCGTAGCTCCCGAACGCTTGCAGTGATTTCAATTTAGTTTTTTTTGTATTAAAGGTGACTTATGTGCGAGTGTTGTTAGACATGTTTGGTGAAAATCGGTTGAGCCGTTTAAAAGTTGTGGGGAGTAAAAGTGGGGAGAAAAACATAAACTTTGTCCGATTGGCTTAAAATTTGGTCCTATTGTAGCTGACGACGTCACTGATTCGAATCTGAGGTTATTTTTGCTCTATCTCTTCTCGTTTAGAAGTAATGGCCATTTGAAGTTAAAAACATAAACTTTGTCCGATTGGCTTAAAATTTGGTCCTATTAAAGCTGACGACGCCACTGATTCGAATCTGAGGTTATTTTTTCTCTATCTCTTTGCGTTTTTGCTCTATCTCTTCGCGTTTAGAAGTTATGGCCATTTGAAGTTAAAAACATAAACTTTGTCCGATTGGCTTAAAATTTGGTCCTATTGAAGCTGACGACGCCACTGATTCTAATCTGAGGTTATTTTTGCTCTATCTCTTCGCGTTTAGAAGTTATGGCCATTTGAAGTTAAAAACATAAACTTTGTCCGATTGGCTTAAAATTTGGTCCTATTGAAGCTGACGACGCCACTGATTCGAATCTGAGGTTATTTTTTCTCTATCTCTTCGCGTTTTTGCTCTATCTCTTCGCGTTTAGAAGTTATGGCTATTTGAAGTTAAAAACATAAACTTTGTCCGATTGGCTTAAAATTTGGTCCTATTGAAGCTGACGACGCCACTTATTCGAATCTGAGGTTATTTTTGCTCTATCTCTTCGCGTTTTTGCTCTATCTCTTCGCGTTTAGAAGTTATGGCCATTTGAAGTTAAAAACATAAACTTTGTCCGATTGGCTTAAAATTTCATCCTATTGAAGCTGACGACGCCACTGATTCGAATCTAAGGTTATTTTTGCTCTTAGAAGTAATGGCCATTTGAAGTTAAAAACATAAACTTTGTCCGATTGGCTTAAAATTTGGTCCTATTGTTGCTGACGACGCCACTGATTCGAATCTGAGGTTATTTTTGCTCTATCTCTTCTCGTTTAGAAGTTATGGCCATTTGAAGTTAAAAGCATCAACTTTGTCCGATTGGCCTAAAATTTGGTCCTATTGAAGCTGACGACGCCACTGATTCGAAAATGTGGTTATTTTTGCTCTATCTCTTCTCGTTTAGAAGTTATGGCCATTTGAAGTTAAAAGCATCAACTTTGTCCGATTGGCTTAAAATTTCATCCTATTGAAGCTGACGACGCCACTGATTCGAATCTGAGGCTATTTTTGCTCTATCTCTTCTCGTTTAGAAGTTATTGCCATTTGAAGTTAAAAACATCAACTTTGTCCGATTGGCTTAAAATTTGTCTGTCTGACTGTCTGTCTGTCTGTGGCATCGTAACTCCCGAACGCATGCAGTGATTTCAATTTATTTTTTTTTGTATTAAAGGTGACTTATGTGCGAGTGTTCCTAGACATGATGAAAATCGGTCGAGCCGTTTAAAAGTTGTGGGGAGTGAAAGTGGGGAGAATGCGTAAAAAAAAGCAAACGAGCTTGACCTTAAATGTAATCTATACCTTACCAAGAATCTAAATTATAGTAAGTATATTATAATATACTAAAGTCTAACTTAACCTAACCTACCTATAAAAAGTATGAAATAAAAAATTAAATTAAAAATTTAAAAAACCCCCGACACAAGAATTTAAGTAATTTTCATTTAAAAAGTAAAAAATAATAAAAGAAACTTAATGTTAAAGTACCTAAGAATCTATTAATAATTCTAAAAAAATACGTCGCGTTGGGGGACCGCTCCTAAACTAACAATTTAAATACAAATAGTCTAATTAAGCAACAAAGATTAACTTAAAAACAAAATTAAGAAAATACTTCAAAAACTTTCATAGAATTACTTCAAAAAATTTGCATGTAAGATACGATCATCAACGACGTCTGCCCTCGCGTGTCCCCCAACGCGACGTATTTTTTAGAATTATTAATAGATTCTTAGGTACTTTAACATTAAGTTTCTTTTATTATTTTTTACTTTTTAAATGAAAATTACTTAAATTCTTGTGTCGG